>JAZHYW010005161.1:0-139312 GCA_037355805.1 Ixodes ricinus | reverse complement strand
CTTTCATTATGCGGCGCACTGTGCATCACCATATTTGTATCCGTGATGAGAGACGTCGGCACATTAACAGCTAGCTGCGCGGGCCACAATCAACAAGATTGTCATACTACGCAAATCTTTCTCTATTTCAGGTGACGTCCCGAATAAAAACTGTGTGACACTTGGAAAGAGAAAACCGAGGACAGCAGGTGTTGCAGACTCCTGGTTTTTGGAAATCCCGGAGTCCGGACAAACAAGTGCGAAAAGGTTCTGTTGCTCTCCGTGAGAAGGCAACGCGAATGACTTGCGAGCGCCTCAACGGGAAAAACCTTGATGAAGATTTCGGCAAGTCGAGTGTGCTAAAGTTTCTTCGTCTTGGATAAGTGTCGGCACGGTTGGCTTTTGTACGACATTATTTTGATTTAATATGTCATAGAGCGGGCTCGGCCTACTCGAAGCCAAAGTTCTACTGAGACAAACCAGAAGGTCGAGAGACTGGAATGGAAGTTCCTTACCGCAAATGCGTTGGAAAATCGACATCGAAAAAAATCACCGTTCATGAGCACACATTTCTTTGCCTCGCAGCAATCTCAGAGGTTGCCGTTGCTTTTAGCTGAAACTGTGAAAATTCTAATGCTTTGCACATTCTCTTCCTCGGCTGTTTTTCTTATTGATTCGGCATTGCGCAAATGCTGCAGCAAATTAGTTTAATGACTACAGTCCTGACTGGGCAGCCAAGAAACATCTTGGCTACACACGCACACTTGACAGGCCCGACCCAAACAAAAAACCCAACCGTGCCGACACTTGTCCAAGGTGAAGTGCCTTGAACATAGTTGTTGCTCCAGTTGTTGGTAAAGGAGGGTTCAGCCCCGATCGTTAGGAGCTTGGTGGCGGGCGCGTTGCTGAGTGATGTGCCAACTTGCGCTGCTTTAGTTCGACTATGTACATTTATTTACATAGTTACAGAAATCCCAACTTAGACGACCATCTCAACGACCCCCCCCCCCCCCCCCAGAGCCTCGGGTGAAGTCATTATTGTCTTCCCCTGTTCTCCCATTTGACATTTCCAACTCTCTCTCTCTCTCTCTCACTGATGAACAAACCAATCAGTTAAAATTATACATTGTCCACGTGCTCCTATATGAACCAGTCGACGGCGAGGACTATCCGCGACTGCTGTAAACCACAGCAGTGGTCGAACCCTTCAAAGTTGATGCCAAGTATCCCGTTGGAGGTATTACACCAGCGCTAGCAATATTGTCGCAGTGTCCCCTGCACTTTGCTAAAAACTACATCATAGAAACCACTATTATTGGCTGTCGAATTGCGATAGCATTCATCGGGAGACATACGCCACAGCTCACTGTGAAAATGAAACACAAATTTTGAGTAAACACATTATTTTGTGAGTGGTTTACTACAATCATTGACGTCAGATACTGCCGCTCCATTGTGGGCCACTCGACCCGCCGCTCTTCACCAAGTCAACGCACCATAGTTTGGGGGCGGCTCTCCCTTGTCTGCAAGCTAAATGAGGAGCGCCCCGTCCCGCGTCAGTTCTTCTTTGGGCTCCCAGCGCTCCTCTAGCCTGGCAGCCCAGCTACGTTTTTCTGCCCAAGCCAAAGGCATTTTCTGGATGGTAATAAACCTTTACGGGTCGTCGATCGCCGGCGGCGGACGACGGAAGTCAAAAGCCGCATCATGTATGTGAGGCGCGGATTTACCTCCTTGCGCCGCAGCCAATCGGGTGGAGTGCGCATTCATTCTCTGCCACCTCCGAATAGGGTGCTTATGTGAAGGAGTGCGTACTGCTGCTTCACATACACGCGACACAGATTTATCTTCTTTTGTTACGAGGCCAGATATCGTATAGCGAAATCCGGGTGAAGTAGCTAAAGAATGTTTTCGCATTAAAACACACTGCAACACTGCAAGTGTTGGCAGTCCCCCTCACTGATTACTCGATTCTTGCTTCCTTAGGAACCCTGCGCTGTGTCTCCCAATCCAAAGCCGCCTGTATGAGGAAACGTCGCCCCAACTTTACGACGCCACCCTCCCGCGCCCCAAGGTGCTGCCATGTGGAAAGTCACAAGCCCCACACAAACAGACGTGCACTGCCCAACTTCACTAACATGCTCAGATACTCTCCACTTCTCATGATTTTTGTTCGGGCTTTGCACGTTGATGCAAGCGAGTCATTCTTGTTTCAGGGAGAGCGACCGAGCCATTTTGCATGTGTGTTCGGACTCTCGGGATTTGCAAAAACTGGCAATGTGCAACGCCTGCTGTCCTCGTCTTTTTTTCCCAGTGCATCCTTTGTCCTTGTGCAACAGCAGACTGTTCCACAAGAACAACACCATTTTCGTGCATGGTGTCACCTGAACCGGAGAAAGATTCGCTGCATAGTGTGGCCCGTGAGGCTGTGCGCGCGCCGCTGTCTGCTATCACGAACACAAATATAGGGATGTACCCAAAGTGCACTGCTCGCTAGCCTTGCGTGAATACACCCTATAGGGTAAATGTTGTTCGAAGTATCTTTATGCATAGCTGATGCAACCTGCATTCTCTTTTGGCATTGACGGTAGCAAATTGTGTCTGTTAGTATTGCATACCTGCCAAGTTTCCTGTATTACCCGCAGGACTTTTGAATTTTGATCAGTTGTACGATTGACAGAAAAAGCTCCCGGAAAACATAAATTACCCCCCCCCCTCCTTTCTGCACTTAAAGAATAAGTTTTTGCTATCGCAGCAGACGGCTGCAATCCCGTGAGCATGAGCAGTGCAATATATAAATAATAAAGCTGTCTTCATGTAAATTTGTTGTCAATAGTTCTTCTTAAACCCTTCTGCTTAGATATTCTCCTTAGATTTGGTTTCTCTGAACTTGGCAGGTATGATATTGTTTGTGCCTTTTCTATTTTTTTTTCATTTATGTAACATAACATATCTGTTCTTCACATTTATAATCAGTGCAGCCCTGGTCAAGCGGGAGTTACTCGGTGAACTCCTAGTTTGAGTTTCCTGGGACGACACCACTGACATCACCTGCCGAGGTTCAGGCGTCATGGCAGATATTAATAGGAGTTCATGGTAAGTTGTCCTATCTATTTAGCAGTGTTGGAAGTAACTCCCTTGAGCTTTCATCACTGTTTTCACTGGCAGTTTGTTGCCTTAGGTCCCATTCTATTAAAATTGATGCAGCCTTCATGCTTCTCCAGTTTAGTGCAATTGGCAAACATATGTCGATCATAGTCGAAGCAGCATGGCTCATCATTAGAGTTGAATGCCGAGTTTAGCTTGGCAGCTATTTGGCCACTTCGGTCGCTACAAAACATTATTTGCCATCCCAGGTATGTAGCATCGTCAACGCTTGCACTCCCTGTGTTCCCATTCAAGATGGCAAATGGTATACTCATGGAGGGCTCGCTGCTGGAGGTGCTGCCATGTAGCTCTGGCTTGTGGTGGCGCCACCGCCATCACCTGTGCTTCTTGTAATATCCAGTCGAAGTCGTGACAGGGATTCTGGGAGGGCTCGCTGTCGCAGGTGCTGCCACGGACTTTGGCTTGTGGGGGTGCCGTCGCTACTGACAAAGCTTGTGCTCCCCGTCGCCCCTGTCGAAACAGCGACTGGAATTTGGAGAGGGTTCGCTGATGCAGCCAGTCGGTTCAGGTTTGCACATTCTGTCGTAGCCCTTGGGAATTCATTCCCTCCATGTGGAGGGTCCAGTAGCAGAAATCCACCGCTGTTGGGTTACATGTAACCACAGCAGTCGATCCACAGAGTGCCATGGCCACATGATCACACTTCTGAAAGGTTACAGCCTTGTTGTGGACATGGAGGCTGGTTGGAGAGAGATTTAACGTGCGTCTGGGCACATCTGCACAACAAAAGAACTCATGGGTGTGCCACATGGATGGTGGGACGGACTGTGCAAGTCTGTCTTTTTCAGAACGGCGTTAACAATAGATAATGTCTGAATTATTCTTGTCTTACGTAGGTGATACTTTCTAGGTGTAATGTGTTAGTAGATAGCTACGGTGTTATTGCTTAACTCTGAACAAGATACAAAGTATGAGACATTTTCAGGCCAAGTAAAAAATTTCTGCTCACTTTAATCTTGAAGAGCTCCCAGAGTTGCACATCATCCAGCAATCCTGAAGGTGATGCACCACATGTAATTATAATTAATATTTTAGTTCTTAGTTTACCAGGAAGGTGTCCAAGAAATTGTAGCTAGTGTTAGTTGCTTGGAAGAGCGGTGTGTTTTGCATTCAGTCTTGCACCTTGGCATTCCATTCACTTTGGGATCAGGTGCTTCATTCTTGTGCGTCCTTGGTTGTTTCCTTAGCCCTGAGAGGTGTTGGAGGTTTATATGTTTTATTTTTGGGGAAACCATGTGATGTTATTATCTGGCATGTTTTTTTATTGCTGAAAGCTGTTTGAAGTGAGCCTTTTGTCCACCTAAGAGCACAATAATTGGGAGCTTCACCCAAGTGTGTTTTGTGGCCACATCTCAAAGCTTGATTGAAAGCATCGATGCATGCTATCGATACCAAGATCGGGACTTCAGAAAGGATCAGTCAAGTCTTCCTATTTTTATTTCCATTGATTCTTTGGCATTCTAGATATCTTTTTGTAAGCGTGTTGTTCACGTAAGCTTGTTGTTCAACTTTCTGGGTTATAGTATTGGGTTGTTCTGTAATGATCATACTTTAGGCATTTGTCATTAGTCTCATCTGAAGTTGTCATGGGTTCATGGCCGACACATTTGGTGCTGCTTTGATTTGGAGGGTAAATATTGTCCGCCATAGGTCTAGCAAACTTCATATATCCCGCACTTCAAAATTTTCTCGTAGACTTCATTAGGCAATGAGCTCCTTTTCAGGATGTGCATTTACTTAGATTGAAAATCCAAAAAGCTTTTAATAATCAGCCACATGCAGTATAAGAACAGTGTTTCTGCCACTTAGTGTGGGAGAAAACGGGGGGGGGGGATGATGATGATGATGCCAAAGCAAATGCAAGCAGTGGGAGTACAACTCTAGGACTTATAAGCGGGGTCAGTGAGGAATCGAAGTGTCTGCCAAGACCATGTAGCTCACACATTTAGCAGAGGATAATTGGGTTTGATTTAACAAGCTATTGGGGTGGTTGTAAAGCTCCTATACAGCCCCACATGGAGTCACCCTGCATGCACTGATCTAGACTGTTCGTTTCACATAGATTTGTGTGACCTATTGATTTAACTGCCTCTTTTATTTGCAATTTTGTGTATTATTCGGGATAATTGGGAACCCAGAAAAAGGTTGTCACATCACGGAGTAAACATGCCATCGTACAGAGTGCTTCACTCTAAAATGTAATGCATGAGCAGTGGCCAAAGCTGATAACAGTTGCCTAATGAGGAATTCGATGATACTGCAAAAACTGAAGCAGATCTTCCTGGGACTGTTGCCACTCCCCGATACAATTATCGCATGACCTCCTTGTTTCTTTCTTTATTGCCCTCAGTTAATTTGTCAAGGACTGGATTGTTATCCTTAATAAGTCGGCGTGACACGTTTATCTTGAGGACCAATTAACGTGCAATTTGCTTTGATAAGTTAAATAATGGAAACAAAATATTCAGAGCAGTGCCTTTTTTTTTCCATCACCGAAACAATTATTGGTCGCCGCATTGAAACTGGGAGTGTAACGCACGAAGAGAACTGCAGTGTGACCCTCCAGACTGTGCCGTCAGATGATGCATACATTGTGCAACATAAGTGCAGGATCAACTTTTTTTGGGGTCGATTTTTGTGAGATGACATGAAAATGTTGAGGTCATCACCATCAAAGTGGTTTGTTGTCTGCAGGTTCCCTGCTTGAATGACAAGGCCACTGACAAGCCGCTTCACTGGTACTAAATTGAACTGCTTGACAAGTTGCTTAAACAATAGTGATGCACAAATGTCAGTACGAGGACAAGTTGAAGAACCACAAGTAGCGCTTGTCCTATCGCTTCTTCGACTTGCCGTTGTCCATAGCACTATTTGTGTTTTGCTCCTCTTCACTGCACTTCATCTGCTTCTTACAGAGCAAATAAATAAGGCTGCTTAATAAAATGACATTGTCCGTCAAATCAGTAAACATTTCTCTGTAAAACATATTGCCCTGGCCAAGTCCAAGTCTCGTCGTCACGATGAGTCGCATAGTGAATCGGCTAAGCAATGGTTGATGAATTTGATGTAGTTCTACTGAATCAGCAGCATACTTCAATCTCTCTTCTGCACAAAGCCCATGTTTCGGAGCGGTTGACATAGTGTTTTCTCGATAGCCGAGGGGCTTGAAGCAGGTGCTTAATGCCTGTGAGCCTCCACAATTGAAATTTTAACTTGTCACTTGCTCTAGAACTTGATAATGGAGCAGTGGCAGATTTTATGAAGTTTGCGGAACCAGCGTCGGAGACGTTAGACTTGGGAGAGGTTTACAGGGCTAGAAAGATAATGACAGCACATTCTCACGCACAATTATCTGTAATAGAAAGACGGTGCCCAAAGAACTGTAGCTAGTTTTAAGTGTCACTCCCTGAGGCAGTTTGTATATTGTGTTAATACCTGCATTTTTCTGTTCTGTTTTCTGTTTCAGGATCTAGTGTTACATTCCTGTGGCTTTTTGGTTGTTTCCCAATTACTGAAGGGAGTTGCAGGCTTATCATGGGCGACACAGTGCTTTGGTGAGTGTATCTTTTATTTACTGCCTGGTCAATCAAATCGAGTGGCTCTGCAGGAAACTCTCTACAGTTTCAGGATGTTTGAGGGTGTGTTCTCCTTCAGACATTCTGAAATGGCACTAATATTTTTGTGCTGCATCACTATACTCTGTTTAATGACCAGCTGATAGCATGGTAGAAGCTACATGCTCGTTGGACCAGTCATATGTCTATCTTTCGCCATGTGTTACACTCCCTGCTCATAACCATGTGCAGAAGGCGGGGTCAGGTAATGAAAGGGAGGTGGTTGATTGATCCGGTGGGTGCGTTTGAAGTTGAGGAACACCTGAGAAGTTTTCAGAATGTTTTTATTTACTGTATCTACTCGCTCCGTGAGTCTCAAATTGCGTCCAACTCGGCTTGCCACCAAGCCAATTTTCTTTCGCTGCCAAGCGGCCAGGCCACGTCAAGCCAGGCCAAGCATAGCAGCACACGCTCTCATGGCTGCAAGTGTGTAGCTGTGGAAGTGATCAACAATGAAACCGAGCGGCGCGTACACCTAACATAGCTGGGGTCGAGGAATTGCCCAGGCCCGGACATGTTTCGCCCACTGAATGCATTGATGTCAACAAACACGTGGTCATCTGTGGTGCGCTTTTGGACAGTGAAATCGTGAAAGTGGTTAGGCCTAAGGACGGTCGCGTCACTCTCCATGCTGAGTGAGCTTCGCTAGTAATCACTCTTATATGTATAAGAAATTTTTATGTCCAACAAATGCATATAATCCAATAAGATCATATAAGAACATACAAGAACCTTATAAAAACATAAGAACAATATAAAATTATATTAGAAGTTATAAGAAACTTCTGATCAGTTTCTTATAACTTCTTATATAATCTTATATATTTCCTATATTGTTCTTATATGTTCTTATAAGGTTTTTGTATGATCTTATTTGATCATATTCGTTTATTGGACACATACATTTCTTACACATGCAAGCTTGTTTTATTAGGAGGGTGCTTTTCCTTTGACAGAAAGCACACCGCAAGCACCTTAAAAAAGGTTTTCAAATTATAGGACATGGTTATTGTAGCGTGCCCACGACCAGCCGTCAATGCGCCTCCGTCAGTGGAGACATGCCACAGTACTTTGCCGTGTCACACTGTCACCTAAAATGACATTTTTGCGAAGTGTGTAAATGCAGAAATTTACCCTCCATAATGAACGCACCCCCAAGAATATATGTCAATTTCAGAATAAAGAAGTGTGTTCATTATGCGGGTAAATACGATAAAAAAGTGAATGATGACTCAAGCAAATGCAAAACCCATACATAGGAATTTGAAAAAAATCGCCAACCAAATCCTACAACAAGTCCCAACGTTTCAAAAACAGCTTGGTTTTTCCTTCAGGGGTGACTGTTTCCAGATAGGGGACAGCAGCTTCGTTTTCTTATACGATGATGGTCTCTTTTTTTCACTTTGTTAGGTGGCTTAGTCCGTTCACGTAGCATGATGGCAATGTGCCAGTGGACCTATTGATGTTTCCTGGTGTTGTTTGGATATGCCATGACTATAAAAAGCTGCTGGCAGAAGTTTGTCTCAACATTCATGAGGGTGTTTGCGAAGTCAGTGCGATGGTCATTGTCCTCACAGTGCTCTGCAACAGCGCTGCGCTCGTGGTCGAATTTGCAGACATTGTTTTTATGTTGTTGAATTCTTTTCTGGGAAGTTCTTTGTTTCGTCAATGTAGGTGGCATAGAATTGAATATATCAATGCCCTGCGCTCTTTGTTTAGAGGGACGACCTTTCATTCGCAGCGTCATACGTCCAAGTGTTGATACCGGTTTGTGGGACACCTGAATACTTTCTTTTGCCACCGTACATGACAGCGCTTCGCTAGTCCCCTTTATGTAGGGAACACATATGCGGGTGTGTGGACGGAAATTTTTGAATTTCTAAGCTTTTTTCTGACCAGGCAGGCAGGCCTCTGCCGAAATGTTTACGCTCAAAACTTGCAATTGCTGTAGTAATGGCTCTTGGTCTGCGAGAATTTTCGTTTTAGTTTTGTGTTTGTTGAGCATTATTGGGCAAATGACAAAGGCTACGCCACCTCATTATGACCACAGTAAAAGAGCTATACACTCTATAACATAGTCCTGGCATGTTTTTGCTTTGAAAAATCAGATCAAATTTCTTAACCCCTTGACTGGGGATCCATGACCAAAAAATATTGGGACTCTTTTTGTCCCTATTTTGTCTATATTTTTTTTTGTACGAAACTTTTCTTGTGCGGTCGTCATAGCTTTAATTTCTAAAGGAAAATTATTTCCGATGTTAGGAGATAGATAGTGCTTCCTCCCGTACGATAAAAAGAGTGAGCGTTTAAAGATTCACTCTCCAAACCGACTAAAGAGTGGTGCATCTATGGGAACGCCCCCAAGCTGCTGTTAAAATTGCCATGCATCTAAAGATTTTATCAAAAGTAATACATAAATCTTTGTCTAATGTGAAGTGAATATTACATTCAATTGAAGTAATGACGTAATGACAACATGGCAGTGCCCACAAGCTGCATGCACGTGAACGAATTTCACCATCCAAATGGATGAATGACCGTTTTGACAGCACTGGACAATGAGGAAAAGAGTACCAATACTTGAGTGTAGCTTTCTAGGGGCTACTATCATTTTTAATTGCAATTCTCATTTGCTCTTTCAGTTCACACCTTCACGGAGTACGGCAATGTGGGGAAGCAAGTCAAGGACAGCCTCTCACGATTTCTGTCCCGGGGGCACTATGCTCTTTCAGGTAAGCTGCTTCCCTCTCTTAAGAGACACAAGTAGACCCTTTTATTCAAGACAAGAATGACGATAATAATCGCTGGAGATGGGGGACAAGGGGGACAAAGGAGATTCCTGTTTGTCCCCCTTGTACCCCTTTTCCAGGGATTATTATTGTATTGATACTTATTGCATTATTCTGGAGTTCACATTTTGACAACCTATGGTTGGCTAAAGTGTTGTGGAAGTTAAGGCTATTGCACATTCAAACATTATGTGAAATACAGTAGAACCCTGCTGCTGCGTCTTTATGCAGTCACAATAAAGGATCATGACATGAGCGAAGATGTAACAACTGATAATGCCCTTGGGATACACTCTAAGAAAAAAGGAGCGTGACTTGCTCCCTCAAGGGAGCATATGCACTGACACAACCATTGCTCCCCTAGGGGAGCAACTGCACCGGGAGCAACCTTTGCTCCCCTATGGTTAGTACCTGAAAGTTTAACCTCCGGGACCAACTTTTGCACCCTTGCATTTAGGCCACTGGGACTAAATCTTGCGCCCTTACCTCATTTATTACTAAATTGTGCCCTTACACACCTAGGTGGCGCTATAGTCGGTTACAAGTCAAGAAGGTAGGAGAAGCTCCTCCCATAATCGTGATGTGACCGTTGGAAATCCATCCGCAGTCGAAAGAATAGTTCCCTGGAAACACCCCTTGTTCCGCTTGAATGAATAGATAATGGCTATAGAGTGATGCCAACTTGTCTCCGACCCCCTCCCCCCCCCCCCCTTTTCTTTTTTAAGAAAGCGACCTTTGTATTCATTGGAGAGGAAACCGAGCCCCTGAAAGTGGCCTTTGTATCCAATCGGAGGGGAAGCTAATCCCCCAAAGTCGTTTTTGTTTCCGTCGGAAACAAAAACGACTCCTAATCTCCCCTCGTGGCTTCCACAACGCTAAGTCAAGGTCGAAAGATAAAGCAAATATTCAAAGCAAGGCAAAACCCTCTCCCGCATTGGCCACGACGTCACGGAAACGATGGGACGCTATTGGATGGGGAGTTGGCGGAGGGATATATGATTCCCTTTGAGGGGCATTTGCCGCTACCTTCTTGACTTGTAACCTACTATAGTCAACGTCAAATTCACAATTTGTAAAAAAAATATGTCGTTGCTGGTTTCGATCTTTTCCACACTCATCACATTTGCACACGTATTATACATTTTAGCATAGACAAGGAGTTAGAACACAGATGACACACGCATAGCACACACACAAAGACACAATTTTTTTCTTTACTGTCCCACGCCGATTCAATCGCTAACACCTAAAGCTACCCATGCGCCTTTTATACTGATCAAATGAAACGAGTAGTTTTGTCAGTGACCATGTCAACCGTGAGCGATGTTACAAATATTGTGCTGCTTTGGCGCTAATATTGTTCTCCAATATTGTTGCTAAACTTTCCAAGGAGCGCATCTCTTACTAAGAAGGAACGGTACACACAGTAATTATTTGTGACAGTCTATAAAACAGCGTCCCCATAGGCTCCCAGGAGCCATGTTCTCGCTTCCCGCATAGCTTCCCCACTATGCGCATGCGCGTCTCCGTGGCAACCGCATCGTCTCTTGCGAAAAAAGAACAACAAAAAACAAGTAGAATACAAAAAGAAAAAAAACACAGAATGAGCCTTTTTTTGTCTTTGGAAACGTTTTTAAAACGTTCTATGCGGCTATTTTCATCCCAGTTAAACCAAAAAGAAAATATAAACGCTGTCAGAACATGCTTCGAAGCATGCAAAGGGGAAGGACGCCAAGACAACAGTCAAAAGCCGCATGGCCAATGCATCAAAAATGGCGGCGCTCGAGTCAGCGCTGACTTCCACGACGTGCTGGAACAGAGGCTACGATAGTTATAAAGTGAGCTCCAACCCTCAAACATGGCTCCTCCTGCAATTTTTGATGCTACGATTGTCTGTGGATACCTGCCCCTGCGTTCCGAAACAGTAAGTGCGTCGCTAACGCTGGCCATCGGCGATGCAGCAGACGCCGCCATCTTGTCTGCGCGTCTTTTGCACCTGCACTGTTGCTCCCGCGCGCCTCTCGCTGCTTTTGCTCCCCGCGCCCCTCTGTTAGTCCCGGTCGTGTGTAGCTAGCCCTCAGCGTTTGCGCACGTTACGCCGCTCGAACCAGATGGTCTCTTCGGGGAGCAAATGGGAGTTCAGAGGTCCAAATGCTGCCGTTAGTCCTTTGAGACCATCTTTTTCTTAGAGTGTAGCTATAGATGTTTCAGGGAGCTCTATTCTCTCTGTTTATTTCACCTTAGCTTTTATCGCTGTAAAAAAGATTGCCTTATTTTACAGGTTGACAATTTTTCATCACTTCTTAAAATTGTGGTTGAACTATAAGTAATGCACTGTTTACAAACAAGCTTGCATTTGCCCACAGCAGCTATGGGCACTGCATGCGCAGGAACCAGATACGTGTGACCAGACATGTCTGCACATGTGCTGTGCCGACAGCCGCGCCATCGCAGTGGTGCGTTGTTTATAGTTGCAGTTAAAAAGATATTGAAATATAAGGATGCAAAAATTCTAGCCCATCGAGCTAAACCATAGCTGCCTCAAACAAATCACTGCACCCTGCATGCCAGATCAAAGCAGTGGAGCTTGATGCAATCAGCACTGTTTGAACATGGCGGCATGGAGGTGCTAAAGAAAAATGGGGTGTCGTGAGAGCCTGAATCTCTTATGGTGAATTCCACTCGTAGATCCGGAGCGCTTTCCAAAATCCGCGAGGGAGGCGAAATTCCGCTCCGTGGGACCCGCTCCAAATCGACGAGGGGAAGATAAACTCGCATTTTTGGAGCGGCCTCCCCCACACCCCTCCCCACCGCTTCCCCTTCCGCCGTTCAAAATGGCCGCTGCTCGAACTTGACAAGCCCACCAACAGCCGACTGATCTTTCCGACGCAGAAATAACACGCGACACAAGCCGGGCGACATTATACGTACACCACGGCGCCCATGTCGCAAATAACGAAGACGTCCGCGTTCGGCACCGTCACATACCTTTCGGCCGCCTCGAAGCGGCGGGGCACGGACAGCGATTGCCAGCGGTGGAGTTCAGATTTTGGGTACGACTTTAATAAACGCAGAAATAACAAACTATCACTTGCACGGTCGTTGACTAATCTCTTCCTGCTTTATTGCACGGGAAAACGCCGGCGGAATGCAGTGTAGAAAGGTAAACAATCATGGGCTGCAGAATGAACAGGCCTAACCTTGCGTCTGCATCTGGCTTTTCTGTCGTTCTTTTTCTCGTTCTTCCTCTCACGATCACAGATGTCAGCGCTTACGATTTACCACGCTCCACAGTCTCGGCTTTGTATCCCTAATCTACGCGAGGTAGAAGCGTCCGAGCCGTCACCATCCCGCGTAAACAACCGACGCACCCGAACAGATCCAACTCGACGACCCGACCGTGGCCCCGCCGACCCGCCAACCTCGCCGCGCCGCGCATGCGCACTGCCTAGGAAATGACGTAGAGCGCTCTGTACTTCCCGTATTTCCGGAGAGATCTGTGAAATCCCGCAGAGCAAGTTCGGCGGGATTTGGGGCGCTCCGTGGAGCGGGCGCTGCTAGAGATCTGCGAGCGGAAGATGACCAGCTCGAGCCAGATCTGCGAGCGGAATATGCGCGCTCCAAATGGAGCGCTTTTGGAGCGCTCGAGATCTGCGAGCGGAATTCACCATTAGTGTCATACAGGACCAAGCAAGAAACACAATGCAGAGAGGCAAGGAGGTGAAATAAAGGGAGTAAAGCAAAAGGAATGGGGTATGTGTTCCAAGTAGTCATACCGGACACCTTGAGTAGCAGTTTTTGGGCATAAGAGCCAGGAAGGCAACTTATGAAGTTTGTAATTCAAACACATACTATATACTTTTGGACATTCGATAGGACCGGTGTCCGTGAACATAACAGCCGAGAAAACATGTGAGCAAGGTTCTTCTGTGCATTATATCGAATGTGCTGCAAGGATATTGCTGGTTATATGCCCACTTAATTTATGTTTTTCTTCTTTCAGCTCACACCTTACAAACATGTCAGGAAGCAAGGCAATGTCATTTTTTCACTCATCGTTTACATTTGGGCGATTAACTCAGTCTTTTGCAGAAAACTAGTCATTTTAATGACATTCTGATTAATAAAGTTTGGTTCTTTAAATTGTTCTTCAATCTTTGTCTCCAATCTTTGTTTTCTTCCCATATTGCAAGCCGGCACTACGTGTATCAGGCCATGAAACCGCACTAGCCCGTAAACGGCACTGCCGAAGCCGGTGAGGTCATGGATGCTTTTCTTATGGATTTTTTGGCTGGCCAGCTGAAAATTGACGAAACATTAACAGTTCCGAAATGGCTACGAAGGTTGATCAAATGATGTCTAAACGACGAATACCATCCATGGCCGCCCATGGATGTTAATCGTCGTTGAGTCGTCATCCTGTTGACCCGGATAGCCATTTCGCCACCGTCAACCTTTTGCCATTCTGCTGGTTATTGTCGGTGTATCGCCAGTGCATTTACATTCTAATGCTGATTGGCTATTGGAGGCAGTCAAAAGATTATAAAATTTATAGTCTTTTCATTGCCTCCTGTAGCCAATTAGCATTAACATGTAGATACACTGGTGATACACCGACAATAACCAATACAATGGCAAAAAGTTGACGGTGGCGAAATGGCTATCCGGGTCAACAGGATGACATCGCAATGACGATGAACATCTGGAGCCTGCTGATTAACTGCTTATAGACGCCTATTGCCATTTGGCAATAATATTTCTTTCGAACGGCAATAACCATTTTTATAGGGGTTAATCGATCAATTGCCCAGCCTTAGTGTGAATGGCGTCGACATATGTTATTGTTGGGCATCCGTACCTGAAGTTTGCGATTATTGGAGGACTTGTCAAAGTTCTCTTCACGTCATTGACGATCTTGTCGTGAATTTCAGTCCAGATTAAATCAGTGTCACGAGCCAGCAAGGCACGTAAAGGGGACGTGATGCCAGAGATGGCAGTGAAGCAGAGAGAAGTAGTAGAACGTTGACTTCTCTTTTGAGAAACTGGCAATCAGCAGGAGAGCATCTATACGGGCTAGATGTGACTGGTATATTTTCCCTTAGATCGATCGAGTGTTCAGAATGGGGCATAGCCCTATTTTGTTCTCGCCATCGACAAAGGCTGAATGATGTGTCAGTAGAATGTGTCGAAGATGGTTCTGTTTATCGACCGATGCATCTTGAGTCATTTCTTTGACGGCCACTTCGATGTGCTCGAGAAGTTCGGTGTCTGGGGCACTCGCTCGCGTTTCTAGCTTCACAAATCTATCGCCGTGCTTTGTTGCACACACAGGAACTCGTTCCAATAAAAAGTTGGCGTTGACAGAACGATGCAGTGAGTGTTTCACCCGTTAGCTCACTTGATATGCTTTGGCTACGACGTTCAAGCGTGTTTCCTTGAGGCAGTTGAACTACCGTAACGTCGTTGCTGGGGTGAAAGGTAACATCTACGTTGGCAAGTCGCCTCCAATCTGATCCAAGAAGGATGTCGACAGGGGCAGGTAGTTCCGTAACGAACACCTCGGGTAGCCAAACCTGAGTAGTGCCTACCGTGATCGTCAAGGTTGTGACTTTCTCTGGTCTTACTCGTGTTCCAAGAACGTTTATGTCAGATCTGTTGGAATGAACTGTGACGTTTGAGTAGGGCGGAATGGCTTCAGAGCGAATGATCGAGACGTTTGCGCCCGTGTCGATGCATACTTTCACAGTTGTGTCTGAGCCAATTGTGCCATGAACAATGGGTAGGTCGTCCCCGCTTGTACGTAAGCAATGAACGTTTCTTGACATGGTGGTACGGCTTCGACATTCGTCATCATCCTGTTCTAGACGTCTTGGAAATGACGTCGTCGGACTGTGTGCGCTGCGTCTTTCTTCCGCCCGAAGAGTGGCGGGTGTCTTCGGAATACGACATTCTCTTGGGATGTGTCCCGGCTTGCCACAGTTGTATCATTTAATTATGTTATGTTGTTCGTTATCTTCGAAGCATGTAGCTGTCTTTCGGTACAGCTCTTTATGTTCTTCGTTTGCGCAGTTGCCCTTTTTGAGTGGCCGTCGGCTATCCATGCACATTGCTCTGTCGATAAGTTCGAGCACCGACCTGCAATTGTTGGACGCCAGAGGATTGGCCCATTTGTCGTCGGCAATGCCATGCAAGATCAATGAGATTCTCTCCTCAGGCGCTAATTCATACGGCGACTTTTGTAGCATGGCATTCTTGGCGTAAATGTATTCCACAAGAGTTTCGTTGGGCAGGAGCTTCCGTTGGGCCTGATACTCGATGAAGTCTTGCATGTTCATCTTCCTCGTGAAGCGTTCGAGGAGTGCTTGCTTCCACCCTTACAAAAAAAATATTAGCCAGTCTGTAGACATCTTAACGATTTTTTAACATACCTGTCCACTTCCTATCTTATCGCCATTTTTCTACAAGGTTTCTACAGATTTCTTGTCCACAGGAGTCTACAGAGCACAGTCGTCAGAAATCCTACCAACTGTCTGTCGCCAACGGTCGTTAGACTTTGCGTCGCCATTTTTCTACCAGGTTTCTACAGATTTCCTGTCAACAGGAGTCTACAGAGCACAGTCGTCAGAAATCCTACCAACTGTCTGTCGCCAACAGTCGTTAGACTTTACGTCGCCATACTCCTAGATTTTCTAGGCCCGACTTGATAGACCATACACACTGAAAACATGACAAAATCGTTGATATGAGTCATAAGCAGTTTTCGTGTGTAGTAAGAAACGCTTTTACAACAGGCTTGAAGTGAACTACATAGTCACAGGATTTTATTGTCACAAGATCCGGCCCTGATAAACATTTAAAAAGAATCACACAGAGTATATATACATCAATAACACAGGTTTCCAATCAAACATGCTGTAGGTTGCAGCCTCGACCAATGCCAACACCAGATTTAGTCACCACGATTCCAAATCAACGGGTTGAAACAATCATGCACGCTAGCCTTTTCTTGAAGACAGGACTATATGACCAGAATGTGACTTCAACCTCCAATGAGGGTAACGTTATGCGTCCGTGCGTAACTCTTACGCAGAAAACATCAATTTCCGAAATGTGAACCTACAGTGTACAGACAATTTTAACCTTACTGATCAAAGCGAGACACAAGCTTAGATACTATATATTCTATTTGTGGACATCGTGCGCAATAATAGTCACGCTTAGAACTTCATTCTAAATTATAATCTTCAAACTTGCCCCGTTTAGAATCACTTTTGGGCTGGACAGGTTTAGAAATTCAAAAGCTGGCCTTCAAAGAGCTGTCCTGTTCAATCGGTATTGACAGCAGGGTAGACGCTATGCGTGTTTTAGGCCAATCGTGTCTCCGGTTAGGGTCACGTGACTACAGTCTCGAAGCTGGTGATAAGGCAGAGCACGGAACCTGACTAAAAGCCCAAGGCCACGCATAACATCCACTGCACTATCAACCTTCGGTACAAGTGACACACCCTCTAGTTGTGTTCATTGTTGAGATGGCCCTGAAGATTAGCCTTTGCAAGCGCACATCCCGTTCTGGGCTGCTTTGATTCTACTCCTTCTCTCTTTTCTCTCTCTCCTAAGCTGAAGGCGTGGTACACGGTGCGTATTCGCCGGACCAATGAACCGTTTACTTTTTATCGCTTGAAACCGCTTTCTGTGTGCGGGTAACGGCAAAAGCGTGATCACGTGGCTTGACGGATGACGCATTAGCCGTTGAAAAACCCGGAATGCCTGCAAAGACCGGACCTAGCTTCGCGGGTGATGCGGCCTGCGGGCCTGCTGTGGATTTCGCTTCTGTGGTAAATGTGGTAAATGTAGTTCTAGAGTTCCGATCACCAGCAGCGCATTTCGTCTTAGTGCCAAGTGCGATCTTCAACATGCGGATTGCCAAGACCATGGATATTCTTTCGGCAGCGCCTACACACCGGTGATCTTCCTTCGTTGTGGGCATACATGTGACCACTAGCTTCGACGGACCGAAGACACGACGGACCGCCTTCTCTTCCATGTGAGTGACAAGGAGAGGTCCTCCTGACCATTTGGGATAGGTATTCTTGCTACGCAATGTACGTTTTGTCACTATCCGATGAGTTTGAACCGTGTCGTCTGTGCCAGGAATCTCCGACGAGTTCAACGTGTAATCCAGAGCGATCGGCCCGAAAGGCCCTGTACAGCGCTATTTGCAAGTGCTTTTTGCGCCCTCAAATCAAAAATTAAAAAGTTAATTAAAACATTTTAGTTAATTTGCTAATTACCTAATTTCACGCATTTTCTAGAGGCCGCCATGGCCATTAACACTTCCCCAGGGCTCAAATTACTCTATCTCAAGTTCCCTTTTTGAAAATTTGGTGCAACTAAAAAAAAAAAAGAACACCCTGTATACGTCCCCAGTGTAAAATAGACTTGCTGATAGAGCAGCAATTTGAAGACACTTAACTTTTTCATTACCATGCAAAGTCTAGGCTTCTATGAAAGCTGCAGGCAGAAGCTGGTAGCTTGGCGTTGATTGGAGAGTTTGGCCGGGCCAGCTATATTGGTGGCGCAAGCTACTGCCCGTTACAAAGTTTACAGCCTCTATCGTCCATCATCCATGATCTCCCACCCTTTTGCTTCCAACGTATCATGCCCGCTTTTCCTAATTATCGGGCAAGTGAGCCTGTGAATGGGGCATGTGCATGTCCCCAGTTGAGTAGTGGGGAGCTGCTCAACTGGAGATTTTGATAGATGCTAACTTGTCATCTCTCTCTCTTTTTTTTTTTCCAGGCCACGCCTGTGCACTTTTTAAGGTCGATGCAGCAAAGATCAAGCATGCTGAGCAAGCTGGACAAGTAGAACAAAACACTTCTCAACAACTGAGAATAAAAAAAAACGAAAAATAAGAACATTTTGTCTGGTCATTGAGTGTATAATGAAGCAAGTGCTCTGCATGCAGCATATGCATCGGTACACTTCAGAATTGATAACTAGCATTACAAAAAGATAGAAACTGGCCTATTTTCTGTAGATAATGGATAGAGTTGAGGGGATTTGTCTGTAGAAAGTGGGCAGAAAATGGATAGAAACTGCTATATTCTCTATAGTGAGATGATAGAAACTGTGGCCACTTGTCTACAGCAATTCGTTAGAAACTCTCTTATTGGCGCTAGAAATGGGACAGGACTGTTGCTAGAATGTCTGTATGTTTGCTGTACAGAGTCGCCACATTATCTGTACACTGAAGTCTACACAAAACCTGTAGGAAGCAGCGGCCAATAATCTGTAGACAATGGTTAAAAAGTGGATACATTCTCCCTAGGAAATCTATGCTCTCTAGCCATAATTACGTCTAGAAATTCTGTAGAAATTGGTTAAATTTTTTGTAAGGCTTCCACGTTTCCCAGTCATGGATGGATTTACCATAAGCTGTCTGCCAGTCCTTAGCAGGTCCTCTGAGTCGAGTCAACGCGTTCAGCATGGTGAGGGATGACGTCCAATGTGCAAGAGGGGCGACGCGATCGACCTCTTCAAGCCAATGAGAAACGTTGGTCTGTATAGACCTTTCCAAATACCGCCTTCTGGGCGCTGCCATCTTTGTCTTCTGGGCTGCGGAAGGCGTTCTGAGCGTGCGCAGTAGCTTTCTTCCACAAAATATGAGACGCCACGCATGCTTAACAGTCCAGTGACTCAGCATTTTTTGAGTGGAAGATAAGACCTGGAACGGTCTATTAGCCCCGAGAACATGGCGTGGCGCCACCTGACGGGCCTATCGTCGTGACGTAGGATGAGGGATCACGTGACCGTTTCCTGCACTCTGCGTCAAGAATGGAGTGTCTCGGTCTTCACTTTTTTAATACTACGGGTGTTTAAGGCTTTTTTAACCCAATGTTTCGTTTCACTACTCGACCCAGTCGAGTTCCTAAATCGGCTACCGTACGAATGCTTCCGGGGAGCCGGTTACCTGGTTGCAGGCGAGCAGGGAACGGTCGCTGCACGTAAGCGCGGCGGCGTGGACTGGCGCGGCAGAGGGTACGAGTCAACTTGTCGTTTTCGGCGGCTGTCTCGCGCATCGCAATGAATGCTTACGAAGTGCGACCTACCGTTGAAGGTAGGCGAATTTTTTTTTAAACTTCTATTCGATTGGGCATCCTGTTACAACTGTGTACCCCTTTTCAGTTGTGCTGTCTGTAAGCAGCATCAATGCGTTCGTGGACAAGGTCCACTAAATGTCCCGCCTGTTGCTTGAGGGCGAAAGTGTTCTCGAAGCGGGACACGTGTTCTGTAGAATCAATAAGCTGGATAAGGATTGCTACACGTTCATTGGATTCGTACTCCAAACGTCGGCACTCACTTCGTACCCACAAGAGCTGGATGGAAGAAACGTCGGTGACACATCAAGCTCCTGCAAAGCATGGGTGAAGGAACATGCCGTGTATCATTACTTGGTTAGGTTGTATGCACCCACCGGCCAGCGTGCTGTGAAATCGATCGAGCTCGCGGCCAGAGCCGGGAGCGAAACAACTGGAGCACTCAGACAGTTGCGTTTGACTGCGTTTCGGCTGCGAGAAACCAGGACATCCCTGCTGCTTACATCGCGTGCAAACATGATTCCTTGAATTGGATTCCACGCTTCATACGAAGCACAGATGTGCCGGTGACTCGCTTTCGGTTCTCAACACAACGCAGTTAAACGCACTCATGAACGCAAGTGTCTCAACCGGCCTTTAGAGATTGCGATTTGCGATGAACAGTGAAGTGAAGCGCCTTTTTCCAAATATAATCGGTTGTCTCCCGTTGTTATCGTAGCTCAGGAATAAAGAAAGCAAATTCTCGTGGCTCAGTGGTAACATGCTCGCTTCCCCAGTCGCGAGTCGCAAAATCAATACGGTGCAACTATTTTTTTTTTTTTTTTTACGTTTCTGAAGCTCAGGTTTTGTAACTTTTCTGCGATGTCGGAATTTTCGAGCGACGAATATTAAAGCTTGTTGATAACATTTAATTTCATAAACTAATATCAGACCATTCAAAGGCCAATGACAGTTCGTGTACAGCATTGCTGTTTTTCTTTTTGTTTTTTGTAAAGAAAGATTATGCAAATATTCCTGTAGCTAGGTGTATTAGAGTTGTAGAATTGTTTTATTTGGGCTCCTACAATATAAGCAGATAGGTTAAAAAAATTAAAATATTACTTGCTAATACGAGTGCAGCTACTTGCATCAGCAATCTTTAAAGTAAAATAAATAAAGCCACGTAACATTCTCACATTTATGCAGATGCTGGTTGCTTAAATACCACTAAGCTGTGAGTGATGTTTGCATTAAAATAGTCAGTGAAATTTTATGGCTTGTTACCCTCTGTAAATTACTGTTTCAAGTCTATTAGCACTCAGTTCTATTGCGTGACGCCAACTTGTACATACATTTTAGCCCCATTGTTCAAATAATATTGAAGCTGTATGAGAAAGGTACTGCCACGCAGGGTGAGACTGTTCACATTCTACGAATCATATTGGAATGCTTCTCCTCGGGGTAGATGTGGAAGCTGATATTTGGGTTGGTCGCGTAACTGCGGCATTTCGGCCCCGAACAGTACTTTACCATTGCTCCCTGAGCTCGACAACTACCGAAGCCGATCCACGCCTTTACTGATCAAGCTTCAAACACAGAAAAAATGCGAAAGTACCGATTGAAGGGTTTCCGAAGGCCCCGACCAAAGCAAGGCGGAATAGCTGGCCTTATCACGTGATCCTCTATCCTACGTCACGGTCGAGCGATCGCAGCGCTCCAATCGGTCCCGCTATAAATGGGTATGGCGGATGACGTGTCAATCGTATGCAGTGGACTTCGAGGGGACGTGAGTTTGTCAATACGCACTCCACGATTCGTTGTTGAGTCCCGGCGACGATGGCGAGAAGCTCGTTGACGGTGGGGATCGCAGACTCTCGGCTGGTCGCCTCGTCGCCCATAGGAACGTTGACTGTTGCGTCCCCAAGATGTGCATGCGACTGTGTGCGGTGTTTGCGGCACTGAACCCGCGGTCGGGCCTTGTTCTTGACTTTGACGCAGCTGATTTTTGATCGTCGACATATCAGTTTGAAGCTTGTCGTAGGCGATATGGAGCTGTTCGTAGCGCTCCGCGAGATCGTTTGTAGAGTCGGTCATGTCTTGGCTTAATTTGGCAGGCGTTCAATAAAATGCATGCTTGGGTCGCGTGCCTGAGCTAACACGTACCTGTGGTTCTTGTCGGTGTCGACTGCGCCATGTTAGAGTTAAAAAAACTGATTTAATCGGAAAGCGTTACAAATCGTTCCGTATCGTCCGTGCTCGTGCGTCCCTAATGCTCCTCGTCCTCCTCCTTTTCCCCCGCTCGTGCTCGTGTCTCGACCACTTTTCTTTCTTTTCTTTTCTTACTCGCAGTGCTAACAGTCGGTACTTCTGAAGATATTGCAAAGGCGGTTGATTTCTGGGAACTATAATGTAACAACCTTTACAACATCTTCCGGATCCTGTGAAACACAATACTTCGTGACGTTATTTTCAGTCGTCATTATAATGGTGAGGTAAGTACCGTAAATCGCGAAGTAGTTTACTTGACGTCCGCTTCCACTGGTGTCTTGGAAGATTGAGTCTACTGAGCGTACATTCCTGCAGAAGTTTTATTTGATAGAATATTGACACGTCAATCAACAATTGATTCCTTCTTGGTAAGATTTATTGCGACAGCCCGTGACAAGCAACTTTCAGCGATGGTGGTACCGCGGTGTGAGAGTCGCGCTCCCTAGCTCCTGGATGATAGGCTTCAGAATAAAGGTGCTGCTATCCCTTTCTGGCGTGAAAAATAAAGTAAGACTCTAATAGAGCTCGTATATAGCAAAACTAGAATTACTTACGCGTCATAGACAGAGCCTCGTACCGCTGTTCTACGACGATCATCCAGATGACAGCCATTTTGATGGGCACCAGTGCGCCCCCTATAGGTCGTGAAAGTTGCGAATATTTATGCCCAGCCTGACATTCTCGCATGCATGCGTTTGCTGGGCCACGCTGCTTGAGCCAGCTGAGCACAGCTGGCAGCGGCGCGAGCAAGGCCACGAGGGGAACGTGATGGTGCTCGAGCCATCCCACCGTGAACCAATGTTTCGGCCACCCAACGGGTGCGTGTCGCCATCTATTGGTTGAACTAACGCCTTGTTCAAGATGGCTGCCGTGGGACCGCAGACACCTTACCGCAGCCTTAAGTTAATCCCTCTAGGCTACACTGTACTCTTGGCTAACACCTCGACTAGTCTCTAGGACCACCCGCTTCAGCCGCTCTATAACAAAGCCCTACTCTAGCCTTACTTGCTAGTGGCGTCCCGGCGACCTAAACTAGCCTAACTTCCTATCGGCCTCCCGGCGACCTCAACTAGCCTAACTTCCTATCCTACCACTTACTAAATCTATGCAAACAATTTCATACACACCAGAACAAGATCTACAAAGGGAACGCCAAATACACTTAGCTTTTTTTATAACGTTATTTTTTTTAACCTGCGCATCGCGCCGAATGTTCATTCTCCGCCCAAATGAAGCGCTAACGGTCCCAACCAGATGCCATTACCCTGATAAAAAGTTACAAGACATTTTCAACAGGAAAATGACGGCCGACGACATTTGGGCGGAAAATGAGCGATCGCCCCCCCCCCCCCCCCATTTTTATGTTTTTGTATTTTTATTTTTAGGGCTATGATAGGTCAGTTCGGTGGGCACACCAGATGCATGGGCCTTCGCCTTTCCACCGAACTAGCACGCCTGTCGCATTCCCATTTTTTTTTTCAAGTGCAATCAAGCACGAAGTAAAAGGAAACAGGAAAAGCACAAGGCCAAGAGCAGGCTTTATTTCTCTTTGACCTCGAGGACGCCTTGGAGTGTCAAGGCGAGGGTATCCTCCACCTCATGCTCCGTCAACAGGCGAACTCCCGACGCCTGCCGCTCATCATCGCCGGGAGGGTGAAGTACCGTGCCGTCGGGAATCTGCACTCGAAATGGTGGCTGCCCTTCGAGCATCCGCGCAGTCGCCGCGGCAGCCCGCTCTCCGCACTGTGCCGGCAGCAGCTCCAGGCGCTCCCTGTGGGACCGGGAGCTGTCCAAGCGTTTTTGCGGCCCTTCCAGACGCTTCGTGGCCGCTGCAACGTTGGGCCGCACCTTGCTCCATTCGACTTGTCCAAGCCTCCCGGAGTTGGCCTCAGCGTCCAGGGGCTTCGACTGCAGCTCCAGGAGTGGTCTTGTATTGGCGTTGCCCGCCTGCGGTTCAGTCTGCAACTGCTCCGATCGTTTGCGCACTGGAAGGGCGAGCTCCTGCTCAACTGCGCCCTGGATGCGAGGGGCCATTTCTCCCGGGGAGTCCGTCTTGCCGGCGGCGACCTGCTGCTTCTGCAGTGCCGCCTCCAGTCGCGACTTGCCCGCCAGTGCGTCCTCCATGCGCCGTTGCAGCGCACTCATCATGAGGCCACTCTGGCGCTCTTGCCGCGCCGCCTTTGCCGCCCGCTGCTGCTCGCGCAGCCGCAGGGTGCTCACCTCGCGGTCGTGCTCCCTTTGGTCCCGGCGGTGCTGCTCCGACTCTTCCCTGAGCTGGCGCATCAGCCGCACGCGCGTTTTTTCATCTCCAGGATTTCTTCCTTGAGTTTCTTAACATCTGGTTCTTCCACCTTCAGCCCGATCACCGTGGCCTGCTCCTGGACTTTCTTTCGCAGCTTCGCAACGCGCTCCTCCAGCTCCTTGATGCGCTTGCGCCGTTGCTCCAAGATACGAGTCTGCTGAGCCTTCTTGTTGGCATTGTTACCATTCGCCACCAAGACAGAGAGGTCGTCCCTCTCTTCTGTGAGCAGCGCTACCTCCTGTTCTAGCTCCTGGATCTTTCCTTGGTACAGGTAGTGCACTACCTCGAGGTGCTCCTCGATGGCGTGAATACGTTGAGCCAGGTCCTCATTAGCCCGCAGCATCGGGAAGGTCGGTTGTGTCAGTCCCAGAATCGTGCCCAGAACGCTCCGACGAATGGCGGAGTGGAACGCACTATACTCTGTTTCACCTTATGGTGTACCGCAGGAAAGGCTACAAGCGCGAGCTCCTTGCTCTACGGCGCATCTCGGCGGCACAAGCTCTCGTGCGTTAAGAGCAGCTCCCAAAGCTATGAGCTCGCGCTTCTAGCCTTCTCTGCGGTACAACATAAGGTGAAACGGAGTATAGCACGCGCAACGCCCGCACGTTTTCGGCTGCTGATAATGATTGCGTTAGCACACAAAGAAAGCTTGCAACAGTCAAAGTGAGAACCGTTTAAGGCCATGGTCCCACTGAATGTGGCAGTTTAGGTACTTTTTTACAGGTCATTACTCATATCCTTTTGAATTCTGTTTTGTTGGATTGATGTCATTCGAAAGGCAATGCAATCCTCTTTCATTTGATATTATGTACGTATTGGTTTATACTGTTCTTGCGCATTTGTAGCGTTGCGAATATGATGGCGCTGGACCCTCATTTGCTCCGCTGGTTCATGTTTGATGAACGATTCATTAAAGATAACACGGTTCCAATAGAGCAGTTTTGTTAAGATGATGTCGGAGCAGAATGTAACGATATACTTCTGTGGTATTTGCACTACTTTGTTTTTTTTCAGCTCTCCAAATATTGCCCTAAAATTGACAATTTTCAGCACAAATATGTTTTTAATGACAAACGCTAGGGAAATGAAATTAGCTACAGATATAGTGCTTATAATTGGTAATATGCAGAAAAACTTTAATGTTGTGTAAAAATGTTTTGTTTAGATATTCTATATATCAAACGTAGCACTTTTTCGTGCTTCGAGTCATGGTAATTCAAATGCTGCTGAGTAAATAATTAAACTACGGTAAAATCTTTTATAACATTTAGAACTACAATAGTTGCCCAAAAGGTGGACGGTGGCTTTTTTTATTTTCAAAGTCATAACGCTCCGGGAGCCCTTCAAACTTACCTGTTTTTGACGCACATCTTTTTTGGACATCAAACAGATTTATTGGCATCTAATAACATTTATTGTATGGAATCGATATACATTGCGATGTATTAGATTTTCCAATGATCTTGCTTTGGTTTCCTGATAGTTGTAGAGCTTAGCTAATTTTAAAAACAATTAAAAACTGTTTGCTTGTTTTGTTGCGCTACCTGGCGGATGGTAGAGAAAACTGCTGATTTCTAAGTTCAAAACATTTTCGAGGGCGGCGTTGGCGTCTGTATCAGCATCAATCTCCGTGTCGTTTTACCTTTACATTTAGAAAATATATTTGAAGATCTACTATCGATAAATGAACGGTTTAAGTACTGGGTTAGGTTAATAAATCTAAGACAAATAATTACACAAGCGTAGCGTGATATAAAGTGTTCATTATTCGGTATAATTGAAATCAATAAACGATAAAGACGAAGAGGGAAAGAATACACCCGAGTTCACTTCATGCCTAGAGTCACTAATTGAGCTGCGCTTAAAGTATCGGCAATCCGTTCCCCAAAATTGTTTGGGGCGCCGCCATTTTGGGTCTTGTGCAGAGCAAACGCAACTGCCGATCGTCATGATCCAAAAGTGCGACTTCCTCTGCATTAGATGCGGTGCTAGGAAGCTGATGCAATATTGCTATGCTCTGTCGCGGGTTGTTTAAACATTCGTGGAGGACGGAAAAGCGTCTCCTGTGATTTTAGATAAAGCGTCAGATAACTGGCAACCATGATTTTAAACCACAATATGGCCAAGTGTCGTTACTCTGAAGCGTAGCTAATTTACTGGCACTAGCGGGAACAATGAGGAAGAGGAAGGTGCCAAAGGTAGTGGCTTGTGGAATCCACGGGGCCCACGTCATGGCCCCTCCAGGTATTACAAGCTTCTTGAAAAAGGGCATGAATAGTGTCATTAAATAAGCTACGCTTCAGAGTAGCGACACTTGGCCATATTGTGGCTTAAAATCATGGTTGCCAGTTATTTGAAGCTGCATCTGAAATCGCAAGAAGCGGTTTTCCGTCCTCCACTTTAAACAGTCGCAATTTTGAATCAGTCGATCGGCAGTGGCGCCTGCTCTGCACAAGCACCAGAATGGCGGCGCCCACAACACTGTCGGGGAAGAGAGTGCTTATTCGTTAATATGAAGGACGGATTTCTAGCAGCATTCCCTGATTGACTACTTGGAACTAGGGCTGGGCGATTGATCGATTAACCTTCCGATTAATCGATTAAGGCTTTAATCGCGATCAAACTTTTTAACCGATTAATCCGTTTTTTAATCGGTACTCAAAAAGAAGTCAACTCGACGCACGCATGGCTCTATCCTGGCCGACCTGCCCGAACTAGGGGTGATTCATGCCCCCCCCCCCCCCTACTTAAGGAAAACGCTGCGGGCGTGTATCCGGTCGTTCTGTCCCCAGCGGTGTTCCGTTCCCAGCCAGGTGCTATGAGCCAGGTTCAATTCTCGCGCTCAAGAAGCGTCACGTGTTCGAGGATATACATTACAGTTCTGCCGAGGCCAGACGAGACAAGCCGGGCCCGCAATTGATCATCACACGACCGCGAAACTTCACGTGTTGAGGATCTATTACACATCCTGCCCAGGCAAGACAAACAAGCAGAAAAACAAGCTGGGAAGCTAACAACGCCATTGACGCCATGGTTACTTGTTCCAGTATCCGGCCCGTAAAAATGGACGAGTTCACGCTGGAAAGTTCGGGCTTAACGTAAACTCCAGCGGTGAAGTTTTTAACTCGAAGGAAGTAAAAAAGCCGTTTTCGAACAGTGGAAGCGTAAGTTCGCTTCAATACCACCTACGAGCGAAGCACCCATGTACGCCGCTGCAGCAAGGACCATCCGCCAAAACGCAGAAAACACTTTGTCTTCGGAGCTGGAGCAAAAATATGTGAGCCTTTGAATCGTTGAACTATACATGTATCCTCAATTCTAAATGTCCTTTGCGCCCTGCAACAGAGAGTAAAATAGGTCTTCAAAGTTCAAAGGCAAGACGAGTTGTTGAATTCTTTTTAATATATTATTTATAAAAATCAACGCAACCGATTAATCGATTAATTAATCGACTAAAGGGTGGCGATTAATCGGGTTAAGATTTTTCATCGACGCCCAGCCCTACTTGGAACAAATGGCCCCGTTGACGTGAACTGTCCCCGTTCCAAAAGATTCTTGAAGCCTACTGAAACCGCAAAGGAGTATGAGGCGAAAAATAAGAAAAAGGAGTTTGGTGTGAGAGGTCCAAATCACCACCACAGCCCCTACTACCAAATACAAGGGCAGTTACACAATACACAAAAAGAGTTTTGTGATTTCGTTATATTTACACTCAAGGGCATTGATATCCAACGTATTCAGAGGGATGACACCTTCTTGTCAACCATAGAGCCTTTTCTACTCAAGTTTTACATGGAAGGCCCGACTTCCGCTGAAATTCCTCACGTAGACGAGTTGTCCGACCGAATAATCTGCCATTACTCCCGATCTGGGAATCTCTCGATCTTCATTCATGGCCATAGTATCATGAGATCGAGGGGTGTGGTTCTTCGTCCCCCGAACATTGCTTCGGCGGGTGTTTTTACCGTGTAAGATGAGACCGTCGCGTGCTGCTGGAACAAGAACCTGGCGATTCTTCACTTAAGGCGGCGGTCCCACGGCCCCAACCATAGTACCGGTGGCAGCTGTGATAATGCTTCTGTTTGCGGTGTAAATGTCGCGTCTGTGAGCGTGTTACGTATTTAGTTCTTTTTGCAAATAAATTGCCAATTATTCGTCACTCTTTTAGTGCAAAATATGATACGCATGCTTTAAAACTTAACGCACAATAAGAAAACAAAAAGTGCAAGTTTTGATATTTTCAAAGACATACCTCTATGCATTCCAAGTTTCTAGACTTGTAATGCATCCAAGACACGTTCTTATTTTTTTAATTAAAAGATGAAGGAGTCGTCTAGTTCCCTGTATACGTGTTTTTCTGAATTAGCACGCTCACATTTTTTAATATTTATTCAGAAAGAGCCTTTTTTATGCGATTTTGAAGTCTTGTAACTCAGTTTCACATCATAACCCAGCAACGACATTTAAGAGCATGCTCCTGGTAAATATAGGAACTCCGCATACAAAATATTAGATGTGCAACGCCACCCGTTTCTTTGTAAACACAACTTGATTGTGACAAAATTTTAAAGAATTCCCTTAACGCGTTCTTGGATTTCTCAGACTGCGTTCTGGCATCTGATCTAATTTTATTTTAGTTGTATGCTAGAGGAACTGAGCTGGTTCACTGGAAGCGTGATTTTTTTGTATTCATATTCAGATTTGTTTAAAATAATTTTAAATCATGGGACTATTTTGAAGCTCGACTCTTTACGCAAGAAACCGGATTCAAAGAAGAGAACATCTATTTAAATAACAATTCTTTAATTACAGCTTTTATCGTTCTAATTAAGATCACTTTCTATGAGTGTAATTTTTTCAAAGCATACTAATTGTCCTAAATAATAAAAATAACCTCTGTTGCAGCAGACGACGCGCACTTGCGCCATCTTTTGAAAGGTGGCTGAAATTCGAGGTTGAGAAGTTCAGGCAAAGTGGCGCTGATTCTGTCCCTGACGCAGAGGATTCTTTTATCAAATATTTTCTCGCGCTACTTCCTCGTTCTTGCAGTGAGTCAGTTAATCTTGCAAGAAAAAAAAAAAGAAAGAAAGAAAACGAGAAGCGCGTCACAAGGGTCACGAGCAGTGTTGTGCCCGTTACCGAAAAAAAGTAACGAAATAGCGTTACTCGTTAGTTTGGCAAAAATTAACGCGTTATTGAGCTACGTTACTTTTTCCCAAACGTAACGATATACCGTTACCGTTACTTTTCAAAAATAACGAACGTTACTTTTACGTTACTTTTACGTTACTTTTGTGTTCGAGTACATATGTTTGGCAGAGGTGCATGATAAGCCTCCTTAACAAGCTTCGATAAAGATAGACATTTACAGAGTGGTTTCATAGTGTTTTGATGCGCGAAGCAGCTTAATTTTCGGCATGCAGAGTAGGCATTGAAAGTGTAAATTATCTGATTCCGTCTTCTTTAGTTGATACATTTCATTCAGTCCTGGCCATGGCGACAAAGTTTCGTTATTCATGTCCATCTCACACGCAGAATGAGTCGGAGATGGTAGTCAATCGGCTTTTATAAACTACAGCATGCGAACGGGGACTGCGTGTTTGTTGGTTTGTTTGTTTCTTTATTTAACTCTGGAGAGTTGGGTCACTGTGAATCAGGCGTTAGGCCCATACCGGGGAAAGGTTTACAGTGCCTCTTTAGCAGAGAGGGGAAGGAAATTAAATATACAAAACAAGGGGGGGGGGGGAGTCACCGGCTACATAAATGTTACACGAGTCATGCACTCAATTGTTCCGCAGGTAGCTTGCGACATTTTTGGTGAACGTGCGAATGGAGGTCTGGTCATGCTGGAACACAACCAGCCAACCAACACCCCTCATCTTTACGCCGGTTTTAGTAACAGTCCGGTTCATACTATTACCAGAGACTGATTTACTTCACTATGTGGAACAGGACACCGGTTACCAGCACACTGGTTATAATCACTTGCTGCCTCTTACCAGCAGTAGCTCTTAGTTTTTCTGCGAAAAGAAGAAAAAAAGGTTTCGTGTTTGTAAGTTTTCTTTCCAGGTTTAAAACTTTTTTTTTATTTCTTATTATGATCTTAGGGAATTGAAGACTAATCAAGCCAAAGATTCTTCTGTTTACAAAAGTGGGTCAGGAACTTTCAGGCAGCGAGGGGGAGAGCGAAGGTAAAAATTCCACAAAGGGTGTTTCTTTTTTTTTTTTTGTAACTAGAGAAACGAGCAAATTGCTTCGCCACTAGTTGTCCACTTGTAAACGGATGTCTTCCCCTCTCCTCTCCCCCCCCCCCCCGCTGTCCACCTCTGCTGCACAAAGCAGAGGGGGAAGAGGAGGGAGGGGAGGGAGGGGGCTGTAACTGCAGTCGTTCGTTCAAACCTTGTAAATAATGTCACTATGAAAAAAAAAAAAGGAAGACGAACGGAATTAGCTGGTAGCCGAAGGTTTTTTTCGCCTTCGAGAAGCGAGATAGTGTCGCCTTTTTTTTAACGGATGTCTCTTTTCGTCAAGAAGTTTTTTTTTTTTTTTTAGTTTACTGTGGCGGATGATGGCTCCGTGCAGCGAAAAGCTTGTGCAGGATTTTGAGATGGATGGGTGAATAGATGGACTGATAAGTGGAAAACCCACCGTTTTAGGAAATCGAAGGCTCTTCAGAGGTCTTTGCAGCAAGATACGGCATTGCGTGCAACGTTAGATCAGGCGTCGTGACCTTTTCCCAAATACCTAATGCAGTTCACCAGTTTTGGTCAAAAGTAACGAGTAACGAGTAACGTAATTTGATCGCCGATACCGTAAAAAAGTAACGGAGATACTTTACTCGTTAGTCATTCAGAATACTAACGAGTACGTTACTGCGTTAGTGAAAAATGTAACGCGTTACCAGTAACGTCGTTACTAGCAAGTTCTCGAAAACACCTAGTGCCCATAAAAAGGCTATTCCATGCTGCCCTCCATGTTCCGACACCACGAAAGGTACAAATATTGAACTCCATCTGATGATGACGACGAAGGAAAATTTCTTTCCCTTCACTCCAAGATTTTAACAAACAATTTTTTTTTTTTACGGTTCCAGCTTTCCAACCGCGCTGGTTCTGTTTTGTTCGCCATCGTGGAGTGATTTGAGATTTTCAATTTTAATGTTCTCTACTCGTAGACAGCTTACAGAGAGCGTTATGTGCAAACCGCAGTGACTAGTAAAAACAAACAGCCAGTCATCGTGACTCAAATCTGAGGCTCAGGAAAAGGGTCTAATAAACCCCTTTCCCATGAAGTGCTCTATCAAAAGCGTCGCACATGTGCGAAACCCTCACTGAATCGTCTTTCTTTGGATTAATTTTTATTACATTTATTAAAATAAGAACAGTGTCAGACGATCAACTTTCATGGTGTTGGTTTAACAATGCAACGACTCCAAGATTCCACTTTGCGCTTTACACCAACCACGACCCTTGTCCTTTGCAACTAGTTATAAGCAGCCAGGTCCGACTTGCTAGAAACAGCGTCTCAGCTGAGACTGTGTGAAAGAAAGCAATGCCAAACCCAGCGCTCGAGCAGAGCGGGACTCAAACTGCGTCTCAAGAGAGTCGCGTCTCAGCAGAGACGCTGTTCTAGCAAGCCGACCCAGGATCACAACTCGTGAAGTTTCCTCGCGCTTCTCTTTCGTTTTTCGGAGTCCCCGCAATGAGTGATGCGAAATAAAATCAAGCAAGTTGCTCAGTGCTGCCCTGCCATGTTCTTCCATGACAGGGCTAGAGAGCGGTTTCCTTGTGGCCTTCACTCTCGCCGAGGATCAATGGGACTTCTTTAGCCGCGTAGGGACGTGCGACCACACAACCATGCCCAACGCTGACTGAGCCATCCTGAAGAACTGTTCCCCCCACCACTGTGATTAAAAATAAGTGCAATTATACTTGCTTGAAATAACTGTAGTGAGCCAATTGAAATAAGTTTCGGCTTACCATAATACAATGCTTGTCTATACAAATTTGTTTCTTAAGGAGGCAAAGAGAAAGACGTGTTCCGCATAAGTCCCTGAAGGCAGCCGGCCTCACAACCTGTAGGTCTAATTACTTTATGAACGTATCCAACTCAACCCCGAAGCAAAGAGGACAACACGGTGAGGAGGACGTGACTCTCAGAAGGAATTAAGGCGCTGTAGGAGCGGTAGGGTTACAGCGACCCATCCAAGCTGCCGCCGCATGGAACAACTATATGCCCGGTGTAAAGGCCGTAAGAGATCGCGCCTGTTCACTCTAGAGCCCGGCCATTGCTCTTCAAACTGCTGAACGAGGCAATGCCTACGTTGCGTTATAACTAGGTCTGGGCACTTGATCTAATAACCTACCGATGAATCAATTAATGATTTAATCGCGATTAAATTTTTAACCAGTTAATCTGTTAAATTTTGGCTCATTTCAGTGCTGCGCATCCATTTGCTTCCAAGGGTCTCTCGAGACACGGGCCTCGCGCTCTGGCGTGTTTTACGCTACTTGGGAAACAAACGCAAACACGTCCAGGGGCTTTAGGCAGATGTAAATCCCTTGATAAAGGCGTTTTTATTTTTTTGGTCAAATACCGCCAATCATTGGGGTGGAAACACACCCGACACGTGCCACGAGCGGCCATTCGCTCCAAAGGGCCGCTCAATTCAGCGCTGCGACGCCATTACCTTCCAAGGGCCGCACCAGACACGGGCCTTATGCACTGGCGCATTTGACGTTACTAGCAAGACAAACGTAAACAGATTGAGCGGCTTTAGTAGTGTGAACATAGCATTAGCTAGAATAAACGGATGTCCACCTGCTTCGATCGTGATCACGATCATGAGCAGATTATGGGAGCGGCTTGCGTTAGAAGCTGGCGCGAGAGGCACTCCGGCGCCTCGTCACGTCGTCACAAAAATGCGTCCCAATTCGACACGCTCGCGCGTTTTTGTTTTGTTTCTTGTGCGTTTCCGAACCACCCACCTTGCGCACGTTATTTGAGTGGTAACGTTAGCGCACCACGCGCTTTAAATCCTTCGAATATTCACTTATACGGTTGTTTTCAATGACGTTCATCAAGCTTATTAGTCAAACTGTATACGTTTATTTGCAATAAATAAAAAGAGTGTCATTCTTCGGAAGCCGCAGGTTCGCTATCCGCACATACCTTCTGGAAGGAGTGGCTAGGTAACGTGAATGCTTTGGCCTGCCGGTTTTCTTTTTTTTTAATGCGAAAGCCTTAACTGTTTTATTGAGCCAACCGGCGTTATCAGCTTTTGAAGCGGCGCCAAACGGCACCTAAATTTCTCTGTCCTATGGAGCAAAGCCTGTAGTCTGTAACAGCGATTTGATGAATGCATTCCTATTGGCTGGCGCGTGCCATAGTTTCAAGGAACGCCACCCTACAGAGAATCCCTCTCCATGACTCAGCGGCCCGGCCGCCGGTAAGAGGGAGAGGGTGGCCGGGCTCTGCAGAGCGGTCGGCCTCTCGAGCTCCACCTGGTTCCAGCTACCATTGCATAGCTTTTGTGAATGGCCTAAAGATTCCCAATGAGATTCTGCTCGTTATTTTCAGTTGCGAGGTCCCTTGTGCTGCAAAATAACTGTAGACGGCAACTGCGGTGCTTGATGTCGAAACTGATCAATTCAAGCAGAAGCGGATCATGTAAATCAGACATAACAAGTCGGCGTTCTCTACCAGTTACAATGTTCAGCACCACCTTGTATTCAGCCAGATGCTGAATCACCTCAGTCAGATGGTTGCGACGTGAGGTGTACGGTGTGCAATGACGCACGCACTAGGCACACCTTAGTCAGCCAGGACCGTGGAGCCGCCGTGGAGTCGGGGACGCGTGCCCGTCTCGCACCCCGGAGGCCCGGGTTCGATTTTCATCCAGATCGAAATGTACTAAAGTTTCTTTCCAAAGCCATTCATTTACTTTGTTTAAAGGAGCCTTCGTGAAAATTGTGACGTCAATCTGAAAATTTTTAACGTGTTTTTACTCTATGCGCCGTCGGCCATTTTTGGTACCATTGCTCTCGGTCATGCCGCGGACGCCGACGCCGGAGTTTCGCGTAGTGGGGCAAATAATCTTTTCGCATTAAAGTCTTTGACCAGGCCATCAGCCCCTTTTTACAGCATTCAACGGTGTACAGGACTAGTGTAAGCATAAAAAGCAATTATACATAAAATAATCAAATTGACATTAGCTAAGCATCGTACTCACAATAATTAATATCAACATCATCAAAAGTTTCAAATACAAATAATTCACATCGACATCATTGAGATCACATTCATTAACATAAAATGCCAGCGTTACTGTAAAATTCTCCATTTCTGTTGCATTCAAACAGAAAATATATGTATATAAAGATACATGTTAGACGCTGGTATATTTTTTTCAACATCAAATTATCAATAGACTTAATTAATAATGAAAAAAAATGTCAAAAGCACTATATAAAGCACTTAGAAATCTGCTACCCACTGGCCTAACAAATTTTAAGTTTAGGTTACTGGGGCTAAAATGTAGACTTTTATTCTTTTCTTGAACATGCAGAATCTTCGACCTCGGCGTACTATTTCAACAATATTGAGGTGGTTATTTATAAGGTCAGGTAATTGGTAATCAAGTTTAATCAAACTACCATCCAAATGATGAGTTATATTGAGCGCCCTTCTGAACACCCGTCCTGAAAAAAAGTCTGCTATTGCTTGTTTTATCATAGATCAAAATGCACAAACACGCATACTAAAAGCGCAAGGCCATGGTGCATGGTTTGCGCCTGATTTCTTTGATCGGGGACAAACAAAACGCGCTATAAGATGTTGAGCTCCGTGACATAGTGTTCTTTGACTCTGCTTGATTGGCCTCATTGACCTGTTATGTCGGCTGCGCTCTCACTTAAGCGAAAATTTATTTAAACGTTAATGTCGTGCAAATGCTCTTTCATTCACGAAATGCTGACAAGGCATGTCTTATATATGTTCTTTAACGTTCGATGACATTTTTCACTGATTGATATACTATATTTTTATTTCTTGAATAGTTAAAACGATAGCTCCTTGCTTGTGAGCCTCTAACGAAATCGCTTTGCCAACCCTGCAGCGCGGAACAAAGCCAGTATCAAAGAACAAATTTTGCCCAGCTAGGCACTCTCGATCGGGTCGATGAGCTAGCTGGGCTCCGCTTCTGTGCGAACTGGGCACTGATAGCACCACTGGCACGTTTGCTGGCATTTGTGTCAGCGGGAGCACGCGCTGCGCGCTGAACGTGCACGGGCGTGCAGCAGAAAGGAGGAAATTAAGAGCAGAGGAGGAACATCACTGCCACGAGCTTGTTTTCTGGCCACATGGATGAGTGCCGCCATCTAGTGGTTGAACTAATGGCTTGTTCAAGATGGCCGCCGTGGGACCGCCGCCTTAACTGCTTTTTTCGTAAGCTTCAAGAGGGCTTTCTTCGTTTCGCACACAACCTGTTCTGCTTGCCCTCTAGTTGCAGGATGGTATGGTGCACTAATGTGATGCCTGATGCCGTTTTTTTTTTTTTTTGGGGGGGGGGGACTTGTTAGTTTTTATTTGAAGCAAGATTTGGCGCGTTATCAGAGAAAAGTATTTTCGGTAGGGCAGAAGTAGAGGAAAAGAGAGCGTAGAACGTCAATGGCGTGTTTGTACGGATCGTGGCAGGCATCGTCTAAACTTCCAACCACTTAGAGTACGCATCCGACCATGACTCCGCAGATGCGGATACGTTTCGCCACCCACAGACTGAATAGTGGATCGTTTTCAGTTACAGTTCATGATGGCGCTGGACTCGAGGGAAGCCCTCGACTCTTTCCACAAAGTTAGCCCAGGTGTCAGCTAGGGCTGGGCGTCGATTAAAAGCGTAACCCGATTAATGCTCCCCTTTAATCGATTAATTAATCGATTAATCACGTTTGCGTTAATTTTTATAAATAATATATTAAAAAGAATGCAAAGCTCGTCTTGCCTTTGAAGACTTATTTTCTGCCTCTCTGTTACGGCGCAAAGTACATTTCAGATTGACGATAAATATAGTTCAACGATTCAACGACTCACATATTTTGCTCCAGCTCCGAAGACAAAGGGTTTGTCCATATTCTGCAGCCAGAGGAGCAAAGAAGTCCGAGCTTGGGCGATGCTTGCGCTTCTCTTTACAGAAGGAGGAAACCTCGAGTGAGCTGAGCAGTCTCGATTTTGTCTGCGTTTTGGCGGATGGTCCCTGCTGCGGCTACATGGGTGCGCTTCGCTCTACTCGTAGAGCGATAATGAACGAACTTACTTCCACTTTTTCCGTACTGTTGCAAATAGGCATTTTGCAGATGATGGCAGTGGACTTCCTTCGAGTTAAAATTTTCACCGCTGGGGTTTGCTTTAAACCCAAACTTTCCAGCGAGATTGCCTTTCATACTCGTGAACTCGTCCATTTTTGCGTTGCGAATACGTTGGTAACCAGTAACCACCGCGTTGCTTAGCTTCCCAGCTTATTTTCTGCTTGTTTTGTCATGCCTGGGCAGGATGTGTACACATCCTCAACATGTGGTTCGCGGTCACGCAGGGATAAATGCAGGCCATTGCTGGCTTGCTCGCCTGGCCTTGGGAGAGCCGTCATGTCATATCCTCGAACACGGCTGACGCTTCGCGAGAAACGCGAGAATCGAGACCTTGCTCATAAGCGCCTGGCTGGGAACGGGCTTCTTTTTGGGTACTCGATTAAAAAAACCGGTCGACCGGTTAAAAACATTGACCGCAATTAAAGCCTTAATCGATTAATCGGAAAGTTTAATCGATCAATTATGCCGACCCTATAGTGTCAGCACTTTTGTCCCGAAAGCGGTAGAGTGTTTTGAAACACATCGGCAGCGCCGGTAAGCCACGTGCTGTGCTTGACACTGGACGCTTACCATTCGCTGAGAAGAAACTTGCTTGTTCGTCTCGCCACGAGTCGTCCGATATCAGGTCATCACCGCTACTCCATCTCCCGACAAAACAGGTCGTCATTGTCCGCATGTCCATAGTTAGCAATCACGTGAACTTATAAATTCCCATACGCTCATAACTTCCCGTCGCTAAACGCCGTTCATTCATAGCGTCTTCATTGCAAATAAACGTCTTCCATTTATTCTGATGGTTTTCATCATACTCCTCCTAAGCTGCACTTACAACATTATATGTGTCGGTACTTCCGAAAATATTGCAACGGCGTTTGTTTTCTGGGAACTATAATGTAACAACCTTTACAACATCTTCCGGATCCCGTGAAACACAATATTTTGTTATGTCACTTTTCGGTCGTCATTATAATGGTGAGGTAAGTACCGTAAATTGCGAAGCAGTTTACTTGACGTCCGCTTCCATTGGTGTCTTGGAAGATTGAGTCTACTGAGCGTGCATTGCTGCAGAAGAAGTTTTCATTGAAAGAATATTGACACGTCAATCAACAATTGATTCCTTCTTGGTAAGATTTATTGCGAAAGCCCGTCGCAACCGCCGAACCGCATCTCCGTATATCGGAGAACAATTTATACAAAGCCTGACATTCTCGCATACATGCGTTTGCTGGGCCACGCTAGAGCCACTAAATAAGCTACGCTTCAGAGTAACGACACTTGGCCATATTGTGGCTTAAACTCATGGTTGCCAGTTATCTGAAGCTTTATCTGAAATCACAGGAAACGCTTTTCCGTCCTCCAGAAAAGTTTAAACAGTCCGCGACAGAGAAAAGCAATATTACATGAGCTTCCTAACACCGAATCAAATGCTGAGGAAGCCGCACTTTTGAATCATGACGATCTGCAGTTGCGTCTGCTCTGCACAAGCCCCAATATGGCGGCGCCCACAACAATGTCGGGGAACGGAGTGCCGATACTCTAAGCGCAGCTCATTTAGTGGCTCTAGGCCACGCTATTGAGCCAACTGAGCACAGCTGGCAGCGGCGCGAGCAAGGCCACGAGGGGAACGTGATGGTGCTCGAGCCATCCCACCGTGAACCAATGTTTCGGCCACCCCACGGGTGCGTGTCGCCATCTATACACGTTTGCAAGAAGGGCTCCCGTGCGCCGCCATTTAGGGCGATGCTGGCGCCGCCTAACGTTTCCGCCATGCTGGGGTGCGCCAGGGGCACGTCACTGGGGTGCGCAATGACAAGATGGCGGCGTCTGCTGTGTCGCCGACGGCCTGGATTAGCGACACACTTACTGTTTCGGAACGCAGGGGAGGTATCCACTCAGATTCGTAGCATCAAATATTGTAGGACGGGTCATGTTTAAGGGTTGCAGAGCTCTGACTTTTTAACGATCGCAGCCTCTGTTCCAGCACGTCGTGGAAGCAAGAGCTGCCGCGAGCGCAGCCATCGTTGATGCAATGGCCATGCGGCTTCTGGCGCTTTCTGATGAAAGCTTTGAGACTCTATGCTTCGTTTCACCTTATGTGCGAGCGAAGGCAAAGCTGGAAGCGCGAGCACGAAAGCTCCGTACGTTCCGGCTTCGCTCGAGCGCGCGAGCTGGGGAGAAACGCAAAAAGTGCTGGTCTCGCGCTTATAGCTTTGGCTTCGCTCGCAGATAAAGTGAAACGAAGTATAGATATTTTTCTAATTTTTCGATTTGTTGCTGGTTTACGTATTTTATTTAACTGTTTGTGCTTTTTTGCAGTCGAAGAGAACACCTGCATGTTTTATAAATATATATATTTTTAATTTATTCTTGCGCTCAGTTGTGTATGCTTCGGCAAGAGACGCTTGGCAACATTGTTCGATAAGCAGCGAACGTCCTGGCTGGAGAGTAGGCCCGCCTGACCGCGGTGCGCGGTTCGAGGTTAAGACGGGATCCCACTTGCAAAGGTGTATTGGTTGAGACCAGTTGAACTAACGCCTTGTTCAAGATGGCTGCCGTGGGACCGCAGCCCGGCCGAAACATTGATTCACGGTGGGTTGGCTCGAGCACCGTCGCGTTCTCCTCGTGGCCTTGCTCGCGCCGCTGCCAGCTGTGCTCAGCTGGCTCTAGAACCACTAAATGAGTGGCTCTAGCTGGCTCAATAGCGTGGCTCAGCAAACTCATCTATGCGAGAATGTCAGGCTGATATAGGGACATGCGCGTTCGGCGGTTGCAACGGGCTTTCGCAATAAATCTGCAGAAGGAATCAATTGTTGATTAACGTCTCAATATTTTGTCAATGAAAAATCTTTCTGCAGGAATGCACGCTCAGTAGACTCAATCTTCCAAGACACCAGTGGAATCGGACGTCTAGTAAACTGCTTTGCGATTTACGGTATTTACCTCGCCATTATAATTACGACTGAAAAGTGACGTAACGAAATATTGTGTTTCACAGGATCCGGAAGATGTTGCAAAGGTTGTTGCATTATAGTTCCCAGAAAACAAGCGCCGTTGCAATATTGTCGGAAGTAACGACACACATTATGTTGTAAGTACAGCTTAGGAGGAATATGATGAAAAGCATGAGTATAAATAGGAAGACGTTTATTAGCCATGAAGGCACTATGATTGAGCGGCGTTTAGTGACGGCAAGTGATGAGCGTTCGGGAATTTATAAGTCCACATGATCGCTAACTCTAGACATGCAGACAATAAAGACCTGTTTTGTCGGGAGATGGAGTTGCGGTGATGACCTGATATCGGACGACTCGTGGCAGACGTACAAGCAAGTTTCGTCTCAGCGAATGGTAAGCGTCAAGTGTCAAGCACAGCACGTCGCTACCGACGTTGTTGACGTTTCGAGCACTTACCACTTTCGACAAAACTGTTGGCACCTGGGCTAACTTTGCGGAAAGGCTCGAAGTTTCCCTCGAGTCCAGCGCCATTATGAACAGTAACTGAAAACGATCCACTATTCAGTCGGTGGGTGCATGGCGAAACGTATCTGCATCTGCGGAGTCATGGCCGATGCGTACTCTAAGTGGTTTGAAGTTTACACGATGCATGCCACGACGTACAAACGCGACATTGACGTTCTACTCACACGTTTCGCTACTTTTGCCCTACCGAAAATACTTTTTCTCTGATAACGCGCCGAATATCGTTTAAAAAAATAAATAAACAAGTTTCTAAAAAAACAAAACAAAAACAACAACAACAACAAAAAAAACTGCTTCAGGCGTTACATTAGTGCACCATACCATCCTGCAACTAGCGGGCAAGCAGAACAGATGGTGTGCGAAACGAAGAAAGCCCTCTTGAAGCTTACGGAAGAAGCAGTTCAGTGAATAATCGCCAAGTTCTTGTTCCGGCACCACATTACGGTCTCATCTTCCACGGGAAAAACACCAACCGAAGCAATGTTCGGCGGACGAAGAGCCACACCCTCGATCTCATGACACTATGGCCTACGAACGAAGATCAAGAGATTCCCAGATCGGGAGTAATGGCAGTTTATTCGATCGGACAACTCGTCTACGTGAGGAATTTCAGCGGAAGTCCGGCCTTTCATGTAAAACTTGAGTATAAAAGGCTCTATGTTGTTTGGCCAGATGGTGTCATCCCTCTGAAGGCGTTGGATATCAATGCCTTGAGTGTAAATATAACGAAATCACAAAAATCTCTTTGTGTATTGTGTAACTGCCCTTGTATTTGGTAGTGGAATCTATGGTGCTGATTTGGACCTTTCACACCAGGCTCTTTTTTATTTTTCGCCTCATACTCTTTTGCGGTTTCAGTAGGCTTCAAGAATCTTTTGGAACGGGGACGCTTCAACTGAACAAGGCCATTGGTTCCAAGCCGTCCATCAGGGATGCTGCTAGAAATCCGTCCTTTATATTAATGAATAAGCCACACTTTTGCACAGCGCAGTTTTTCTGTTCCACGTGCAGTTGTAAAGCATCATCCTCAATGATTCTACCATATTCTGTTGCGGGTGAAGAAAAGTCTTTGGGTACACGATACTTGAAACAAGTCTGGCACTGTACGTTGTGGTTCGACACCCACTAATGTCGTCATCCTTATAGAGCCTCATCAATTAATCATTACCTCGTCACCTCATATTGCTCTTCGTCAACAGTAAGTACAATAGGCTACCGCCATATTACAATCAAAGAATTGAAAAAATTAAGTCGTGCAGTCCTTCATTATGTTTATTTTTTATATTGTCACGGATGACAAGTGATGAGGCGGTGAATCACTGAGTAAACTAAATGTTTAATCGGGCGAACGTGTGCCCAAAAATAAAGAAGGAAACAAAAGATAACAGTAGGGCGTCGCGGGCGTCGAAGTCGGCGGAAGAGCAGAGTCGAACGCTGGGGCCAAACTGACTCCGCTCGCCTTGCGGAATCCCATGTACCCTTGTGGGTTTCTGGATCTTTCGGCGTAGAAGGTTCGGCGCGTAGAACATTCTGACCTCGAGTTATCAAGGCGGCTCTCGAATTTACTAGAACATCACATTACAGCGTCAACAAAAATGTGTAGGCGCGGCCAGGAATCGAACCCTGGCCTTCTGCGTGGAAGGCAGGCGCCTTAAAGGGACACTCAAGTGGTTTTTGAGTTCGTGTTTTGATGATGACAGCTGAATTTAGACGCCCTAAGTATCCCTAAAAACCAAATAGTATAGTCATACGGTGATTATTTCTTTAATAAAATGTAATTGAAGGCCGCCAAACCTCGGATCCATCCGAAAACGAAACCACTCTCATTGGTCCTCGCACGCTTATCAAAAGTATCTCGGGCCAATGGCGTTGGACGACGTTCCGTCGCGCAGTGATCCGGAGGTAGCCGCATCGGCCGAACCTCTTTGTCATTCGAGCTTCGATCATGGCGGCGTTCTCTACGCTCGAGGACCTGATGCCGTTGGAGGTTGAAATTCTTCGGCGGACAGCCGACCTGGGGATGATTTCCTATGACGCCACTCCGACGTGCGATGTGGACGATAGCAGCGCTTCGGAGTCCTGTTCGGGTTCCGAGGACGATGAAACGCAGACCTTTTCGGGCGTTCTTCGATTTGCGGTTGGGGCAGGTCGTAACCAAACCAACGTTTGACATCGCAGCGTTACCTCTGTTACGTGATGTCAAACGATGTCGCCACGTTGACTTTCGCCTCGGGAGGACGGGGGGAAGGCTGGTTCAGACATGTGCAACGAGCGCGTACCTACGACTGCGTCCGTTGCAACCGGAGCGACCGGAACGACAGCTCTGCACCGCGCGTACACACCTGCAATTACTACAAGCACAGCGGGTCGCCGTCAGCTGTTTCAGCGGCCCCTCTAAAAGGGGACGCACTGCTACTCAATGCCGTAACAGAATAGAGACAGACAGTTTTCTATAGCCTAAAGCTTTATTATTGATTTTTCTTGATAGGCTTGCAGGGTACAGTGGATGAAAAAAAGAAAAGAAAAAGATGCAGTACGCCGTCTTGGACGATCACGACTCTATACACGACATTGCAATAGTACAAATATCGCCACACGCATTTTCTACGATTATAAAAGACAATGTAATCTTAGCAGCGATATAGCAACGTAGAAATATGATTTCGTGATCAGATAGACGTTGCAATCGTTCAGGATTGCTAACACTAATAACTTTTCTCCGGTGATGAAAACGCGTGAAACTTCGCGTCCTTTATACGGTACGCGCCAGTAATACCTTGAACTTGAGCACACGCATGAAATGCGCCAAATAAGAAATCCGGGCGATGTTCGAGGACACAAATGCTTAGAAAGCACCACTGTAGTCGAAGTAAACAAACACGACGGCACGGGCGTTTCTGCTGTCTTGAGAGTGCCGCCACGGCATCGCCGCACGAGTAGGTGGGTCTTCCCTTCTAGTACGTGCTGGGTTATCATCACGACACACGACGAAAATTCACAGTCAAGGATAGCGCTTTTACGCGGAACGATGAGCTTTCACCACGCCGTCCACGTCGATGATCAACACCGACGCCATGTGCGCGCAGATACGTGCGCTTCCGCGCATCCCGGGGGAACGGGAAATTCACCCCCGCGGAGGAAGGCAAGGAGAAAACGTAGTCCCTTGTTTGTGAAACGATAATTGCAGTATCGCGTATTCTAAACTAGAACTATTTTACGTCTTGTGAAATTATCATGCACAACATATTTAAATAAACTGAAAATTGTTTCTTTAGCGAAACTTTACAAAGGCCGCCAAAATTTTCAAACATACGATAATTTCATTGGTCCTCGCAAGTACAGGAAAGAGTCCGCACGTATTTTATTCCTGCGTGATTAATAGGCGGTTCTGCCTTTTAAAACTGAAGATACTCATTCACTGACACTTCCTTAACGCCATCGCACCAAAAAGTAGCTTCCCCAAAAACCGCTTGAGTCCCCCTTTAACCGTTAAGCCACGGGCGCGCTGCCTACTTGGTCAGCTGCGCTCGCGGCATTATTCCCCCTTTAAAAAGTGCATCGTCCCGATGCAGCACAAAACGAAAAACAAAACAAATCCAAAACAAAAGGACAGCAGAATCGCGAGCCGCAGTTCACAGTTCACAGTTTGGCGAGAGTTCAAAGTTCTATCGTTCGTAATACGGCTTGAGGCGCACGACGTGGACTACTTCGGGTCGTGGTTGGCGTCGTCTTGATGGTCTAGTTCCGTCGGGAAGCACCTCGTAGTTTAGGTCCCCGAGACGGCGAAGAACCTTGTAGGGTCCAAAGTAGCGCTTCAGAAGCTTCTCGCTGAGCCCACGTCGCCGAATTGGTGTCCAGACCCATACTCTGTCCCCGGGGTGAAAGTGGACGTCACGCCGGCGAAGATTGTATCGGCCGGCGTCGACATGTTGCTGGTCTTGAATTCGTAGTCTAGCTAGCTGGCGGACCTCTTCTGCCCGTTGAGCAACCACCTGGGCGTCATCGCTTCCGTCGTCGACAGGCTCGTGCGGCAACATAGAGTCTAGCATAGTCGTCACCTTCCGGCCATACACCAGCTGGAAGGGCGTCACTCCTGTGGTCTCTTGTACGGCCGTATTGTAGGCAAATGTGACATACGGCAGTACCTCGTCCCATGTCTTGTGCTCCACGTCTACGTACATGGAGATCATGTCGGCGATGGTCTTGTTGAGCCGCTCCGTCAACCCGTTTGTCTGCGGATGGTATGCAGTTGTCCGACGGTGGTCCGTCTGGCTTAGACGAAGGATCTCCTGGGTCAACTGCGCCATGAACGATGACCCTCGGTCTGTGATCAGGACTTCGGGGGCGCCATGCCGGAGGACGATGGACTCGATGAAGAACTTGGCGACTTCAACAGCAGTCCCTGACGGAAGGGCTTTCGTCTCGGCGTAACGTGTAAGATAATCTGTGGCGACGATTATCCAGCGGTTTCCCAACGTCGACGGTGGAAAAGGACCCAGCAAATCCATTCCAATTTGCTGGAACGGTTTGGTTGGAGGGGTAATCGGCTGAAGGCGACCTGCTGGCTTTGACGGCGGTTTCTTGCGTCGCTGGCACTCATGGCACGATCGCGTGTAGAGATGGACGGTCTTCGGAAGCTTGGGCCAGTAGTATTTTTCACGTATTCGGGCTAGTGTCCGGCTGTAACCGAGGTGTCCTGAAGTCGGGTCGTCGTGGCAGGCTTGAAAAATTTCTTCTCGAAGGCTGGTAGGGACTACCAGAAGCCACGGCGAATTACTGGTTCCGAAATTTTTCTTATAAAGTACACCTCTTCGAATAGCGAAAGTCGGCAGGGCTCGTGAAAAGACACGAGGAACGGTACTTCCTCGTCCTTCTAGATGCTCAATCAGGGCGCGGAGCTCCGGATCGTCTTGTTGAAGTCTTGCCATGTCGTCGGTGTCCACGGCACCTAGGAAACACTCGTCGTCATCCACGTCGGTACAGCCAGGCGTTTCGACGGGGGCTCTGGACAGGCAGTCGGCGTCACTATGTTTCCGTCCGGACTTGTAGACCACAGTCATGTCGAATTCTTGCAGTCGAAGGCTCCATCGAGCCAGGCGTCCTGAAGGGTCTTTGAGGTTTGCAAGCCAACAGAGCGAGTGGTGGTCTGTGACCACCCGGAACGGGTTCCCGTATATGTACGGACGAAACTTTGTGATCGCCCATACAACCGCGAGGCATTCTTTTTCCGTCGTGGAGTAATTTTGCTCCGCCTTTGACAGTGTGCGACTGGCGTAGGCAATGACTCGCTCCGTGCCTTCCTGTAGCTGTACCAATACCGCGCCAAGTCCGGAGTTACTTGCGTCCGTGTGAATTTCGGTTTCGGCGTGCTGGTCAAAATGTCCGAGGATCGGAGGTGTCTGAAGTCTTCGTTTCAGTTCGTCGAACGCCCGTTCTTGTTCTTCCGCCCAGTGAAACTTCACGGCGTCTTTCGTAAGATGTGTCAGGGGCGCCGAAATTTTCGCGAAATCCTGGACGAAGCGCCTGTAGTACGCGCACAGTCCCAGGAATCTGCGGATGGCCTTCTTGTCCGTTGGTCGAGGAAATTCGGCTACGGCGGATGTCTTCGCGGGGTCAGGACGTACTCCTTCGCTACTGACGACATGGCCAAGGAACTTAAGTTCGCCGTAGGCGAAGCGGCACTTCGTTGGCTTGAGTGTGAGCCCTGCGGTCTTGATGGCTTGGAGCACGGCCCTAAGCCGTTTCAAGTGCTCGTCGAAGTCTTGCGAAAAAACCACGACGTCATCCAGGTAAACGAGGCAGCTCTGCCACTTCAGTCCCGTTAGTACGGTATCCATGACCCGCTGGAAAGTCGCCGGCGCCGTACAGAGTCCGAAGGGCATCACCTTGAACTCGTAGAGTCCATCGGGCGTGACAAAGGCCGTCTTCTCGCGGTCCCGTTCATCCACCTCAATCTGCCAGTAGCCACTCTTCAAGTCCATCGACGAAAAGTAACGGGTGTGGCGTAAACGGTCGAGGGTGTCATCTATGCGGGGAAGCGGATAGACATCTTTCTTTGTAACAGCGTTCAGCCGCCTGTAGTCCACGCAGAACCTAAGAGTTCCGTCCTTCTTCTTCACCAGCACGACTGGAGAGGCCCACGGACTGCTTGAAGGCTGGATAATATCGTCGTCAAGCATTTCTTGAACTTGTTTCTGAATGGTTTCCCTCTCCTTCACCGAAACTCGGTACGGCGACTGATGAATAGGGGGCACGTCATCGTCAGTAACAATTCGATGCTTCGCCACCGCTGTTTGACGGAGCCTTGACGATGTGGCGAAGCACTCACTGAACTCAGCGAGAACGTCAGTCAGCTGTCGTCGTTGTGGGGCTGGGAGGGATGGGTCGATGTCGAGCTCTGACGGCGTGGTTCCCTTGTGCTGCGTCGGAGAGGCGTCTTCTGAGATCACGGCGATCGCGGCCGAGTCCTGAATTTCCTCGACGTAGCCCACAGCTGTACCCTTTGTAAGGTGCTGCGACTCTTGCCGGAAGTTGGTGACAAGGGCTACGGTACGGCCATCCTGGAGCTCAGTTACGCCTCTTGCAATGCCAATCCCTCGTCCAAGGAGAAGTTGAATGCTTCCTTCCAACAGTGCTAGCCCGCAGGTGGCTTCTTCGGTCCCGACGGGGACAAAGACACTCGACTGCGGCGGCAGGTTTACGTGGCTCGTAAGGACTCGCACTGCAGCTAACGTCGTTTTGGGATCTTCCACCGACGGAATAGGTTTCCGAAGCGTCAGCTTGTTCTCCGCTAGGTCGATGATGGCGCCGTATTCACACAAGAAGTCCATTCCGAGAATGACGTCCCTCGAACAGTCTTGCAGAACGACGAACTTGACAGGGCAGGTTTCACCATGGATCTCAACGCGAGCAGTGCACCTGCCGACAGGCGTGATGAGATGTCCGCCGGCGGTTCGTATCTGTGGTCCGTCCCACGACGTCATAACTTTCCGAAGGCGACGAGAGAGTCTCCCACTCAAAACGGAGTAGTCTGCTCCGGTGTCGACGAGTGCCGTCGCGTCGTGGCCGTCGATGATAACGTTGAGGTTATTCGACACTGTTACAGAAACGTCGTTTCGGGGTGTTGCGGCGTTAGAGTGGGAGAGCTCCGACGATCTTGGAGGATCTTGGCACCGTTCGTCTTCGGCAACACCACCTCCCGGCATTGCCGCGCCTAGTTTTCCCGACGGGACGCGATGGGTGACAGGCTGTCTCGGCGAGACCTGCGGAAGGGCGAGGGCGAGCGTCGGGGAGATGGTGAACGGAATGCTCGGCGGGGAGACGACTCAGGAGATGAAGAGCGGCGGAGGTAGTCCTCGATGTCCCGCGGCCTCTCTCCAAGACGTGGTCGAGGGTCGTTGGGCGCAAACCCTCGTAGGCCCAGCTGGCGGTAGGGGCATCGTCGGTAGATGTGGTCCGCTTCACCACAGTGGTAGCACAGGGGGCGTCGATCGGCCGTCCGCCACACGTCGGTCTTCCTGGGCGCCGGTTGTTCTCGCCGGACGTACTGAGGTCGATCGTCGAGACGTCGGGGGTACAACTGTGCTGGTGCGTCTCGTCGTTGCGGCGCAGGAGGTTGACGGGCAGCAGGTGGCGGTCGTCGGGCCATGGCTGCGTAGCTCACCGTCGGTTGTTCCGGTGGTGGCAGGTCGACGGGAGCCTCCTGCTGGAAGGCTCGCTGCACCTCCTCTCGCACTACTTCCGTCATGGAAAGCGAGGCAGGGCGATCGGCAGTGGACAGAACCTTCCTGATTTCTTCCCGAACGACGTCGCGGATTATCTGGCGAAGGTTGTCGACACCAAGGCTGCCCAGGTCAAGTGGCGACGATGCAATCGCCGAAGCAGCATGGGAGCCGGCGAGACGATTGTAGTGGCTTGATCGTGCTTGCAAAGCCCGCTCCATGTTCGTGGCTTCAGCGACAAATTCAGCTACTGTCGTCGGGGGATGACGAACAAGGCCGCCGAAGATTTCGCTCTTCACGCCCCGCATCAGGATGCGCAGCTTCTTTTCCTCGCTGGCCGTAGGGTCGGCGCGGGCACTGAGGCGTAGCACGTCCTCAACGAAGCTGGTAACGGTTTCGTTGTGGCCTTGGGTCCTTGTGTGCAGAAGGTCCTCAGCCCGCTGTCGTCGATGCTGGCTTGCGAATGTTCGCTTAAGTTCAGCAATGCAGGTATCCCACGATGTAAGGGACGCCTCGTGGTTCTCATACCAGTCCCTCGCTGTGCCCTCCAGCGAAAAGTAGAGGTTCTGGAGGCACTGTTCCGTAGTCCATCCGTTATGTCGGGCGACACGTTGGTAGTCCTGGATCCAGTCTTCCACGTCCTCGGAGACCTCGCCGTGGAAGGAAGTCGGGCTTCGTGGAATGACGGGCAGGTAAACAACGGCGGGTGCTGCTGTGGTCTGCGTCGCCGGTGAAGCCATCGTCGTTGCCGTTTGCCTTGTTCTCGCCGGGAGTGGTCCGAGTTCAGGAGCTTGTCCCGGAAGTCGGCGGCTGGCACGATGCTCTGAGTCTTCAACGGATGGTCGTCGGGGAACGGGGCTTGCAGAACGTGTTCTTGTAGGGGTACGCTGCACGGGTTTCATACCCCGCACCTCCACCAAAATGTCACGGATGACAAGTGATGAGGCGGTGAATAACTGAGTAAACTAAACGTTTAATCGGGCGAACTTGTGCCCAAAAATAAAGAAGGAAACAAAAGATAACAGTAGAGCGTCGCGGGCGTCGAAGTCGGCGAAAGAGCAGAGTCGAACGCTGGGGCGAAACTGACTCCGGCTTGCCACGCGGAGCCCCTTATGTACACGCGTGGGCTTCTGGATCATTCGGCGTAGAAGGTTCGGCGCGTAGAACATTCTGACCTCGAATTAGCAAGGCGGCTCTCGAATTTACTAGAACATCACATTACAGCGTCAACAAAAATGTGTAGGCGCGGCCAGGAATCGAACCCTGGCCTTCTGCGTGGAAGGCAAGCGCCTTAACCGTTAAGCCACGGGCGCGCTGCCTACTTGGTCAGCTGCGCTCGCGGCAATATATTGTTACTACGTTACATTACCTCGAGACGATCGACGTCCATCGTCGATCTTCAAATATACCTGTATATAAATTAGACGCACAATCACAAAAAAGACAGCGTGCCGCCTCTTTTCTTTGGATCGTCTTTTTGAAATCAGCGCAAGCTCGCGTGTTCTTTCTTCTGAGACGCTTAGAACGGTCGCACATAAAATCCGCGTTTCTCCTACCCGAGCGCTTCCTTCTCTCATTATGTGTAGTTGGTTATAACTAAATAAGCTATAACAAAGGTGTATTATTCATATTTAGTTTCAGTTTCAGTCACGGGAAAGGAGGTTCGCGGGCACTAGTGCCACTAGCGGGAACAATGAGGAAGAGGCAGGTGTCAAACGGTAGTGGCAATTGTGGAACCCACCGGGCTTACGTATGGCCCTTTCAGGTATTACAAGCTCCTTGAACAAGAGCATGAATAGTGTCATTAAATAAGCTACGCTTCAGAGTAACGACACTTGGCCATATCGTGGCGTAAAATCATGGTTGCCAGTGATCTGAAGCTTTATCAAAAATCACAGGAAACTATTTTCTGTCCTCCAAAAATGTTTAAACAGTCCGCGACAGAGCAAAGCAATATTGCATCAGCTTCCTAACACCGGATAAAATGCTGAGGAAGTCGCACTTCTGAATCACGACGATCGGCAGTTGCGTTTGCTCTGCACTAGACCCGAAATGGCGGCTCCCACAACAATGTTGGGGAACGGAGTGCCGATACTCCAAGCGCAGATCACATAGTGGCTCTAGGCATAAAGTAAACTCGGCTGTATTCTTCTTCTTTTCGTCTTTATTGTTTATTGATTTCAATCATATCGAATAATCGACACAATATATCACACTACGCTTGTGTAATTATTTATCTTAGATTTATTAACCTGACCCAGTACTTAAACCATTTATTTGTCAATAGTAAATCTTCCAATATATTTTCTAAATGTGAAGGCAAAAATACACGGACACTGATGATGATACAAACGCCAACGCCGCCCTCGAAGATTTCTCGAACTTTAGAAATCAGCAGTTTGTCTGCCATCCGGCAGGTAGCGCAATGAAACACCCAAACCGTTTCTAATTGTTTTTAAAACTAACTAAGCTCTACACCTATCAAGAAACCAAAGCAAGATCATTGTGAAAGTCTAATACATTGCAATGTTTATCTATTCCATACAATAAATATTATTAGATGCCAATAAATCTCTTTCGTGTCCATAAAAGCACATCTAAAGAACCGGCAATCATGTTTGTGTCCATCCTCAAACAAAAATTAGAGATGTTTACTGAAAACTAAAGCTGCTATTTTCTATATCAGATAATAACCCTTCTTTATGACAACATGATTACCTATCGAATAGTATAAATATAGACAAATGTGATGTTTTGTGTCTCAGAAGGGTGCAATTTTGTCTGAACTTTATGAATTTTTTTAGAGAAACCAAATGCGAAATTGCGAAAAAGGGCTTCGCTATGCCAAATAGCACATATTTAATTGTCTCTGCATAAGAGGTTGATCAATTGTGCTGACAAACCATACCGGTGCATTCGTACTACCAAACGTTGTTAGTCTGATTTTACCATTTTCATTGGTTTTTACGTGAGTCTACAGCAAAAGTTATACGTCAATCCTAATTAAATTTAACACACGTTTGTAGGTTTTATATATCAATAGCTATAAGAAGTTTCAGAAACAAATATGCCACAGTTGTCCAGGAAAATAGCTCGTGAATATGCTTCCGTAAAGCCAATTTTCCAATAGGTCAATTTCCGAAACTAAAAGAAAATGAAAAAAAAGTGGCCACGCTGTGCAAAGAAAACACTCTTTATCTACAAACCATGAAATTTTGGAGCAAATTTCTCTAACGGTAAACTCTCCCAATTTGTACTACCAAACCATGTATGACCAAAAACACCAATATTTGCAGATCCTCCCCGATCTCGCTTTTTGATTCAGAAATATATATCATATATAGAAATGAGGCCCATTGCCTATTCTATAAGGTGACATGAGTTAAATATTTTTAGGTAGTGACTAAGCGTCAGAATCGCGCTGTAAACAAGGGCACATATTGTCATTTTTCATGGCTGACTGAACACCGCCTAGAATAATTAAATTCAAAGCCTGTAGAAAAGCCTTCGAGTCCTCAACTTCCAAGTAACGTCCTGATTCATTCTTTCAAAACACATCTTATTGAACTGAAAGGGATAGAGGCCGGATGTCTTATTCATATTCAGACATTACTTAACCCCTTAACCATTTTGGGCGATTCCAGCTCGTCAACTTGGAGCCGTCTCCAAACTGTTCAGGACAAATATAGGTCATATGCAAACTTCTTGCCAGCTATCATCATACTGCCATCAGGAACCGCCATATTTTTTCCATCTTCGGATTGTGCAAGAGGCACACCTGCATTTAACTCAGTTTTTCGTGATATTAGGACAATTTATTTGTGCTCTCAACAGGTAATCCTCCGGTGAATCCAGAAAAAGCGGCCAAGACGTCTAGCCAACCCGGCCAAGACCAAATAGAAGCTATGGACACGAGAACTGTTGCTACCGGAAAAGGCAGCGCCGGACCCGTCGCCGACGGGACAGATAAAGACTCAGAATCATCTTTATTGGATCAGGAGAGCCGTGACACCGAGTAAAGGTGACAGCCCGTACCATGGAGGCCCGCGGTGCCACGTCTAGTGATGATGATGATGAGATAATATAAGCAGGCCAGGCCGGCACAGCGCCCTCGATACAAAAAATTACACCATCTTCCCGAGGGGAACCATGGGGTGATGCGGAGCATCGCGGATCGTTATTAACGGTGTTATTAACGGTGTTGGTAACGTTGTTAGTAACGTTGTTAACTTGGGTTCCGCCGTTCGCTTCGTACGTTTACGTTAAACTTCACGGGCCCGAACCTCAGGTTCTGCTGCTCGACGTTCACGAACCAACGCGGCTTCCCGTTCTCGAAGGTCGGGTTCCGCCGCTCGCTTCGTACGTTTACGTTGAACTTCACGGTCCCGAACCTCAGGTTCTGCTGCTCGACGTTCACGAACCAACGCGGCTTCCCGTTCTCGAAGGTCGGGTTCCGCCGCTCGCTTCGTACGTTTACGTTGAACTTCACGGTCCCGAACCTCAGGTTCTGCTGCTCGACGTTCTCGAACCGCCGCTGCTTCACGTTGTCGTAGTTCAGCATCCGTCGCTCGACGTTGACGAATGGACGCCGCTTCTCGTTACCGTAGTTCAGGGTCTGCCGCTCGCTTCAAGCGTTTGCGCTCAGCGTCGCGTGCCCTTCGCTGCGCAGCTTTGTCTTCAGTGGACGTAGCGTTGCTGTTAGTTTGTGGGGTGGTGCTGACGCTTGCTTGCGCCAACCCACTAACTGACGGGACTGTTGCTTCCATCACACTTCATCGGAAGAACGGAGTGAAGTGGAGTCAACAGCGCTGAACTGAACGCGCGCAGCGCGCTACCGCTGCTTATATTCACACTTGAAGGAGAGGAGACTAGAGGAGGAGAGTTGCGCATGCGCGCGCGGTGTGAGTAGAGGCGAACACACGCGAAGTGCACGCAGCTGGTAGAGAGAGAGCGGAGAGGGTAACGCGCAGCTGTTGGAGAGAGGGAAGGAGGAGAGTTGCGCATGCGTAGTGTGAGTGCGGACTACGACGCCGACGCCGACGCCGCGGGACATAGACCCGAGCAAGAGATGCTCCGCATCTAAAAAAACAGTTATTCCTCGAGGCTCCCCTTGTATTTCAATTCAGTGCTCGGAGAATCCCACAATATATTTACCGTAACCAAAGCAAAGAAGAAGAAACCGGCGGCTAAGAAGGCCCCGGCAAGTTTCATAGTGAAGATCGCAAACAAGACGGTACCGGCGCTACCGATGGTGCCAGCCGCTACACCCGCACTTCCAGACGCTACGTCCGACGAAGCAACGACGAGTCGGCAACACGGCGCGACGCAAACTACTTCGGAACTCGTGAACATTGCAGGCGCGAGACAAGCTGAGGTCGAAGAGGAGCAGTTGCCAGAGAACGTCGGAACCCTCGCCAGGTAAGTACAAAAAGAAAAGGAAGAAGGTCAGGTGAGACCCAACACAGACAGCTGCCGTCGCCGCCGCTACGGTAAATCTAGGCAACGCCGTCGCCAGTCCGAGTACAAGATCCGCCTGACGAAATCAAGTATACCGGTCAAGCAGCTTTTATTCCAGCTCAAGATGCGCACATCGGGTACCCACACGAACGCATGCATAGTTCACCATGCACCTAATCGAGAACGTCAACACGATCTCGATCAAGACCGACTCAAAAGAGGTGGCAGATTGGTGGTGGTGGTGGTGCCGTACGTGCAATTTTTGCACGTACGGCACCACCTATTCCAAAGGTGTAATACACGACACATACACAAAGCAAAAGGACCCCCAGGACGACATCCTTAACCTTGAGTTAGAGTCGGAGGAAATACGCGTGGTTGCTGCCTACGACGCCTGGGTAAATGCGAGTAGAGCTAGCAGTAGTCACGTTTGAGGACGAAAAGTTGCCGCGCCTCGTCTTATTAAAAGCGCTACATGCGGGTGTTCCCGTATTAACTGAAAGCAGTTGCATGTACCAACTGCCACCGTATTGGCCACAAGCCGTACATAAACCCGAATTCTCCGGTTTGCGCCACATGCGGCAACCACCACGACCCAAACCAAGACGGATGCCCCACCCAAAAACACGTTTCTGCCAAGGATGCAAGAAGGCGGGCCGTCTCGGCACGAACCGCGCGTGCCCCACCTGGCAGGGAACGAACAAGAAAATGCGCGAGGAGGCCAAGAAATTCAAGGAGCTCTACAAGCTTCAACAACAACGGGAGATCGCGACCAGAGAAGTCAGGCTCCGGTTACTTCCAGCGCCTCATCACTGTGGCCGACCTCCCATCCCTCCCGCCTCCGGCACCGGAGGTCCAAGAACTGCGCAACACCTGCGCATTCCTCAAAGCCGAACCGGACCGCCCCAAGACCATATAGTCCAAGCTCAGTATGAAGAAAATGAGCAGTACAAATCAGCCCTCACCCAAATGAGAGCGCTCACTACAGCCTTTCTCAAAGCATAATAAGAGTGCTTCAATGGAACTACCTGGAGCTTCGCGCAAGCGAGCGGCGAAGCTCAGGGCACGACTCTTAAAGCCCGACGACAAACCGGACGCATTACTCCTTCAGAAAACCAACTCACCCGACATCAACTTTACAGGCTCCACGGCCACTCCAGCCCATCCATCACATCAAAACGCCCAGGTCAATCCCCTAACCCCCGGGGAAGGTTGTTGTTTAGGGTCTATATCACATGAGCGAATGATATTTTAACGAATGACACTTTAGCGAAAAGAGGTCATTTGAGCGAATCGACATTTTAGCGAATGACGTTTTAGCGAATATTGGTCATTTAAGCTAAGGATATTGTAGCGAACGATGTTTTAGTAAATATGCCTGTTTCGACTATTTTTCTTCACCATAACCAAAAATGCTTGTCTAACTTTTTTTTTTTTTTTTCTGCGGCGGAAAAGCAACGGCACGGAAATGCCTATTTTGGTTTAAGTAAAAGAACGTAGCAATTTATTACGAGCCACCACAGCGCGTAACCCCCAAAATACGGGAGGTACTCACTTGATCGAATGATGTTTTATGCAAACGCCCGCGTTTGACCGATTGACACTTTAGCGAATAGTCGGACGCCGCGAAGCGGCGTTTTCAGGTGGGCCAAGTGGGTTAACATTTTTGTAATGAGCCGCCGCAGACTGTCGCCGCGAAGCGGCCTAAGCGCAGCGGGGGGGATGGGTTAACGCGCGCCCCCGTTATTTGCTAAAACGTCGATTCGCTCAAATGTCCCTGTTCGCTAAAACGTCATTCGCTCATGTGATATGGACCCCCAAAATACACATAGCAGAGCGGGAAGCTGCTCGCCGATCAATAGCTGGCGACGGGTCAAAGGGTCACCGCGTCACCCGCGATCACTAAGACGTGGTTACCTGTCGTCGGAAAAATCCTGAAGAAGCGTTACGTGGTATCAGCGCTATATCACTGCGATCGTTGTAACTTGGTTGGCGTCGGTGACTCGTGCTTCTGTGATCCGAACAGAAGTTCTCTTGTAATAACGACGACGAAGCACAGCACAGTTCACAGCCAGAATGTAATATCACGGGTATCCCGCCGTACAGCTGCCACAGTTAGGAAATCTTATCAGCTTCAACGGTATCAGAACATCCCAAGTCACGAAAGATTCGCCCGGAACCATGTGAGTGTCGAAGGAAAATAAATTACGTTCGCTCAATCGATTCTAGGTCCCTAGGTGACAGGTATAGTAACTCACGGTGTGTTATTTGTGCCATGTGACAAACTCCATCGTTCTGCTTTTGAACCTTTTAGACCAACAGTATTTTAGGCTGACACGGGGAATAGGTCTTAAAAGCGCACTCTGTTTAATTACTTTTTTAAAATAAAAACCTAATTTACAAAATTATAGCACGACTTCTTTATGAATGAATGTATAGGTAAACTAATATAGGCTGAACTTTTTTATCAGGCGGTAGCTTCCGCTACCGACCCTTAAACGTTTGCGACCTTTTTTGTTTGCAACAGTAATTTCTTTCCCCATAAAACCACTGCAATTATCACCGGGCAGGGGAAATAATCACCAGTCGGTTCAGTTTCTGAGGATGATTACGATTGTTTTTAGCTACTTTCCTTGAATCGAGTCAACGCACTGGTGGGGTCATCGTGCCAACTTTCAAATTTGTTGTCTCCTTCGAATTCGAATATTTTCTAGCTTGCAAAACTAGCTGACACCAGTGACCAACTATACTCCGTTTCAACTTATGTTGTACAGTAGCGAAGGCTAGAAGCGCGAGCTCATAGCGTTGGCAGCTGCCCTTGGTGCACAAGAGCTTGTGCCGCCAAGGTGTGCCGTCGAGCAAGGAGCTCGCGCTTGTAGCCTTTCCTACGGTACGACACAAGGTGAAACGGAGTATAGCAGGGGATCGGTGACCGAGTGGGGAGCACGTGGAGTGAAAGCTCACGCTGCAGAACCTACGGATCTTGGGTTCAATCCCCACCCCGGCCCGTTTCGATCTGGACGAGCATCGTACCGCGTGCGGTCGTGGGTCACTACTGCGTGGTGCACGTTAAAGACCCCAGGTTAGCAGGGTAAAAGTGTCACCATGTTCTGGTAGCCTAAACTCCTGCTGTATCAACAACTAACGTCTAATTTGTGTTTTTGTTTGACCAACTAGCTATAAATTTGCGGAAAGATACTTCAAAAATAGTATGATGAAAATGTGAGCTCTCCACGTGCAATGCCGGTTTCTCCGGTGCATTTTAAATCGACAACTGAGATCGATACGAAAAATATAAACATAAAAACAAAAAATATATAAAAATTCTACCGAAAACACGAGGCACAGGCTTGGTAATAAATACTATCAAGACGCTTTTTGTGTGTGTTTGTGTGTAAACTACCGTGTGTGCCCAATGGATCAAAAGCACTTTTAAAGAATCGTAAAAATATGGCGTGCTGTGTAGCTGTAATTCATCATGAAGGTGCTATTAGGTGGTGGACAAGTCTTTTGAAAATAATAAAAGAAACACTTGCCTTCAATAACGTTAGAAATAAAGACGCTCATTCTTGTATGGGAAGAGAAGGAGTTATGCTTTTTTCGTTTAAGGGCATTTGAACAAAACAAAGTGTGAAAGCGAGGTCAGAAGAATTTCCCTCCTTCCGCGTCTTTGTTCAGCTCAAACAGCCAAATAGCCAACATGAAAGCTTTTTTCCCTCAAAGGCACAAAAATGCTTAACTTCCTCTCTGTCAATAGGAAAATAGGCGTCTTTATTTCAAACTATTAATTGAGGCCTGTGTTTTCTTACATTAAAAAAAAAATATGTCACGCTTTTTTAAAGTGTCGTCAATCCATTGGGCCCACACGGTATGCCAACGTACATATACTGTGAATTATAGTGTGTGTATATAATGATGTTCTTAGCGGGATGATTCACAAGAATTTAACTCCCTCTACTGCAACGATTCACACCAAGTGTTTGATATCAGTACACATAAACGATCAAAACATAACGTGTGCACTAATTTTAGAGCGGACGCCCTTTGTCAAGTCTAGCAACGAAAGTCTCCTATAGTAAAGAAACATATTTCTGATAACGGCCAATCTGAAGAAATAAGTGAATTCGGGAATTAATGTAATTTTATGCGCGGCAAGTTGGCAGTCCAAAATCAGGCACAGTCTGGTTGAACTGTTTTTGTAATGTTAACTTGGACTGCCATCTTTCATTGCAGTAGCCCTGTATTACACATGGATGCTGACAAGGGTGCACTGCAAGACACCGTTGTGTATTCGAGGGTGCACAAATAAAGTAATAAAAAAATTGTTGGTATATCACACAAAACGTTGGGCTTGTTCACTATAGACTTGATGTTCAAAGACCCAGTCAAGGGTGTTGTGAATTGATGCATGGGTGGTGATCCTATGCGTAGCAGGGGAGGGGTTTCTCAGCTAGGTTTATTTTGCATATCTGGATCCAGGCATCTTGACCTAGATTCCCACTCTAGAAGTTTTTTGGTTTTTTTTCCTGAATCGGTTTTTTTTTTACACGGACTCGAGGAGAACTGGCCACGCAGTACCGTCAACGGGTCTGGCGGTGAGCCTCCTCGTACACACTGTGTTCATCCCTACTACCATCAGTTCACAATTTATTCACTTTGCAAAGCGTCAGTATCTGTAGCGACTAGTGAATTTCTTCAAGGGTGCTGTTTCACGAATTTGCGTCGAGAGCGACTTTAAGGCTGTGGTCCCACGGCAGCCATCTTGAACAAGGCGTTAGTTCAACCAATAGATGGCGACACGCACCTGTGGGGTGGACAAAACATTGGTTCACGGTGGGATGGCTCGAGCACTATCACGTTCCCCTCGTGGCCTTGCTCACGCCGCTGCCAGCTGTGCTCAGCTGGCTCAAGTAGCGTGGCCCAGCAAACGCATGTATGCGAGAATGTCAGGCTGGGTATAAATTGTTCTCTGATATAGGGAGATGCGGTTCGGCGGTTGTCACGGGCTTTCGCAATAAATCTTACCAAGAAGGAATCAATTGTTGATTGACGTGTCAATATTCTATCAATGAAAACTTCTTCTGCAGGAATGCACGCTCAGTAGACTCAATCTTCCAAGACACCAGTGGAAGCGGACGTCAAGTAAACTGCTTCGCGATTTACGGTACTTACCTCACCATTATAATGACGACTGAAAAGTGACGTCACGAAGTATTGTGTTTCACGGGATCCGGAAGATGTTGTAAAGGTTGTTACATTATAGTTCCCAGAAAACAAACGCCGTTGCAATATTTTCGGAAGTACCGACACACATAATGTTGTAAGTACAGCTTAGGAGGAATATGATGAAAACCATCAGAATAAATAGGAAGACGTTTATTTGCAATGAAGACGCTATGAATGAACGGCGTTTAGCGACGGCAAGTTATGAGCGTTCGGGAATTTATAAGTTCACGTGATTGCTAATGCTAACTATGGACATGCGGACAATGAAGACCTGTTTTGTCGGGAGATGGAGTTGCGGTGATGACCTGATATCGGACGACTCGTGGCAGACGAACAAGCAAGTTTCTTCTCAGCGAATGGTAAGCGTCCAGTGTCAAGCACAGCACGTGGCTACCGACGTTGTCGACGTTTCGAACACTTACCGCTTTCGACAAAAGTGCTGGCACCTGGGCTAACTTTGTGGAAAGACTCGAAGTCTTCCTCGAGTCCAGCGCCATCATGAACAGTAACTGAAAACGATCCACTATTCAGTCGGTGGGTGGCGAAACGTATCCGCATCTGCGGAGTCATGGTCGATGCGTACTCTAAGTGGTTGGAAGTTTACACGATGCCTGCCACGACGTCCAAACGCGTCATTGACGTTCTACGCTCTCTTTTCCCTACTTTTGCCCTACCGAAAATACTTTTCTCTGATAACGCGCCAAATCTTGCTTCAAATAAAATAAACAAGTTTTTGAAAAAAATAAAAAAAAACGGCATCAGGCATCACATTAGTGCACCATACCATCCTGCAACTAACGGGCAAGCAGAACAGATGGTGTGCGAAACAAAGAAAGCCCTCTTGAAGCTTACGGAAGAAGCAGTTCAGTGAAGAATCGCCAGGTTCTTGTTCCAGCAGCACGCGACGGTCTCATCTTACACGGTAAAAACACCCGCCGAAGCAATGTTCGGCGGACGAAGAGCCACACCCCTCGATCTCATGATACTATGGCCTACGAACGAAGATCGAGAGATTCCCAGATCGGGAGTAATGGCAGTTTATTCGGTCGGACAACTCGTCTACGTGAGGAATTTCAGCGGAAGTCGGGCCTTCCATGTAAAACTTGAGTAGAAAAGGCTCTATGTTGGTTGACCAGAAGGTGTCATCCCTCTGAATACGTTGGATATCAATGCCCTTGAGTGTAAATATAACGAAATCACAAAACTCTCTTTGTGTATTGTGTAACTGCCCTTGTATTTGGTAGTAGAAGCTATGGTGGTGATTTGGACCTTTCACACCAGGCTCCTTTTTCTTATTTTTCGCCTCATACTCCTTTGCGGTTTCAGTAGGCTTCAAGAATCTTTTGGAACGGGGACACTTTACGTCAACGAGGCCATTTGTTCCAAGTAGTCAATCAGGGAATGCTGCTAGAAATCCGTCCCTCATATTAACGAATAAGCCGCACTTCTGCACAGTGCAGTTTTCCTGTTCCACGTACAGTTGTAAAGCAGCATCCTCATTGATTCTACCATATTCTGTTGCGGGTGAAGAAAGGTCTTTGGGTACACGATACTTGAAACAAGTCTGGCACTGTACGTTGTGGTTCGACACCCACTAATGTCGTCGTCCTTATAGAGCCTCATCATTTAATCATTACCTCGTCACCTCATATTGCTCTTCATCAACAGTAAGTACAATAGGCTACCGCCATATTACAATCCAAGAATTGAAAAATTGAGTCGTTCAGTCCTTCAATATGTTTATTATTTATATAATGTTATTACGTTACATTACCTCGAGACGATCGACGTCCATCGTCGATCTTCAAATACTTATACCTGTATATAAATTAGATGCACAAGGGGGGTCGGTGGCCGAGTGCATGGTGTAGCGCACACCAGCTCGGAGCACGTGGAGCGAAAGCTCGCGCTGCAGAACCCCACCCCGCCCCTTCCCCGCCCCTGCCAGTTTCGATCTGGAAGAGCATCGTACCGGCGTGCGGTCGTGTATCACTACTGCGTGGTGCACGTTAAAGACCCCAGGTTTGCGGTTGTACCGCACTGGCTAAATTGCTCATCTACAGCTGAGACACCAGACGCCCACTAAGGCAGACTAACTTCCGGCTGTATAAACATACACACAACAATTTGCAATTAGACGCACAATCACAAAGAACACAGCGTGCCGCCTCTTTACTTTGGATCGTCTTTTTTTTTAAACACGCGCAAGCTCGCGCGTTCTCTCTTTTGAGACGGTTAGAACGGTCGCACATAAAACCCGCGTTTCTCCTACCCGGCCGCTTCCTCCTCTCATTATGTGTAGTTGGTTATAACTAAATAAGCTATAATAATGGTGTATTATTCATATTTAGTTTCAGTTTCAGTCAGGGGAAAGGAGGTTCGCGGGAACTAGAGCCAATAAATGAGCTGCGCTTAGAGTATCGGCACTCTCTTTCCCGACAGTGTTGTGGGCGCCGCCATTTTGGTGCTTAGTGCAGAGCAGGCGCAACTGCCGATCGTCATGATCCGAAAGTGCGACTTCCTCAGCATTAGATTCGGTGTTAGGAAGCTCATGTAATATTGCTTTGCTTTGTCGCAAACTGTTTAAAGTGGAGGACGGAAAAGCGTTTCTTGTGATTTCAGATAAAGCTTCAAATAACTGGCAACCATGATTTTAAGCCACAATATGGCCAAGCGTCGCTACTCTGAAGCGTAGCTTATTTAATGACACCATTCATGCCCTTGTTCAAGAAGCTTGTAATACCTGGAGGGGCCATGACGTAAGCCCCGTGGATTCCACAAGCCACTACCTTTTGACACCTGCCTCTTCCTCATTGTTCCTGCTAGTGCCAGTAAATAAGCTACGCTTCAGAGTAACAACACTTGGCCATATTGTGGCTTAAAATCATGGTTGCCAGTTATCTGAAGCTTTATCTAAAATCACAGGAAACGCTTTTCCGTCCTCCACAAATGTTTAAACAACCCGCGACTGAGCATAGCAATATTGCATCAGCTTCCTAAGCACCGCATCTAATACCGAGGAAGTCGCACTTTTGGATCATGACGATCGGCAGTTGCGTTTGCTCTGCGCAAGACCCAAAATGGCGGCGCCCAAAACAATTTTGGGGAACGGAGTGCCGATACTTTGAAGCCTCTGACACGCCAAAAAAAAAAAAAAGGTTTTTTATGCTAGGCGTGAAAATGGCATATCAGGACATTACAAAAAATTGTTTCACTATAGAGTTGCGTAGCTTTTTAATAAAAAATAGAAATACGAGGCCCAATTCAAAGTTCCCGCTAGTGCACTGTGACGTAACAGTGTACCGCACGGTGTCGGGGCGGTCAGATGGGAGGCATCGATCTACGTCACTAAAAGTGGGTTCGCCGGAAGTCACGTGAGTTTCACTCCTCGTGCTCTCCGCGACCGTGCCTGAGACTTTTTTTTAATTTTTTTTTTATTCTGATTTTTGTTCGAGCGATCGTAGAAAACGAAGTTTCAGTTCCACTAGCTCTTTATCGCTGCACCGTTGGTCAGTTTGCGTGCTGTAAAAGATGGCGACGAAGAGTCGGTGGATCGACGTGATGGAGGTCAATGATGAAAGCGTTGCGAGTACGAGCCAGTGTACGAATGCATGCCGTCAGTCCGATGATACAGAGCTATACTGGGCACAAAACAAGCTATCAAGTTTTGAAAAAAATTGAGAACGCTCGCAGAAATTAGGATTGCTAACATACGACACGCCCTATTGCATTGCTGAAGGTTCAGACACCGAGGTCGTTGAATCATCGGATACTCGCCAGGGTGAAGATGCCTGCCGTCTAAAGAATACGAACTGGTGAGTGTACCAAGGGCCCTATGTTGCACGTTTTGGACTCCCACGGCGACTATGGAGAAGGAAGTGACGTCAACAACGCAGCAAAACGCAGATTGGATGTTGATTTTGTTTTCTTCTGTCAACATCCAATCAGCGTTTTGCTGTGTCGTTGACGTCACTTCCTTCTCTATAGTCGCCGTGGGAGTCCAAACGTGCAACATAGGGCCCCAGGTACAAGTAAACGTCGAGCATAAAGTACATGTTTTGTCTAGGAACATGAGTAGAACTTGTTTACTACAACAGGCTTGAGCTGAGCTAGTTGGTTCATACTTGAATTAAGGCCAGCTGAACTAGAAAAAAACATACACATAAAGAAAAGACCATTCACACCGCTGGACTAACAACTGATTTTCTTTTTCTTCCTCTTCTACTACGAGCCCCACTTGAGAGAACAATTCTCTTTTCCTCTTTTTTGCTTCCTAATTCACCTTAAAATTTTTACCCCCGAAGAAATATTTTTTTCTTTCTCGTGCAGCACGAGAGAAGGTGCACTAATGCAGTCATCGCCTTTTTCCTCAATGGCAAGTGCCTCTAGAATTTCACGTCCCAGTTTTGTCTTGTTCCTTGCCACGATGTTTACGTCGTAGAACCGTGCTGAACATTGACACGCACGACAATGGGTTGGCAAGTGTCCTCCTGCTGACAGGGTTTTCACTGATGCAGCGTGCTCCCTCGTCCGATCGTTAATGCATCGGCCGGTTTGTCCGATGTAACTTCGGCCGCATGTCAGCGGAATGTGGTACACCACCTCCTTTTCACACAGGGCGTATGGAGACTTGTGAACTGTGCCACACCTCTTCTCGTTGTTACTTCGCTCCTGGTTAACCCTGCGACACATGGAATAGGCCTTGTTTGGAGCCGAACACACCACCTGAACGCCTTGCCGTCCAGCAACCTTTTTCAACTTGTGGGTCATCCCGTGAACATAGGGCGCTACCACCACCGCATGTCGAGTCTTTTTCTTTTCCTTTGTGCTTTTATTCGTGCACCCTAATCCGCGCTTGATGGTCCTGCACACCTGCTCGCAAATCGCTACCAGGAGTGATTTTGGATACCCAGCTTCCTGTAGTCTCGAGACCTGAGTTTTAAAACTTCGCTCGACTTGATGGTGACAGGTCTTCTTTAGGGCGGATATAAGGGCTGTGGTGGCCACCCCTCGTTTTACATTCTTGGAGTGCCCCGAGTCAAAAGGTAGAAAGCCTTTGCATGACCTGGCTTGGTATCTCCAGCACACGTGGTTACCTTTGAATTCCAATGCCAGGTCCAGGAATCTGATGGAATTATCCACGGGGAGTTCATGGGTGAATTTGAGCCCCAAGCAGCTCTGTTCAAAGCATCGCATCACTGTGTCCCGGCACCCGTCCATTTCGTCATCTACCTTTGTGTTGCATAGAATTAAAAAATCGTCGACGTACCTGAAGATGCCTTCAATCCTTGGATCTTTCAATCTTTCTGAATGGCACTTCCGCAAGCCGCGAGGAAAACATCGCTGAAGTACGGAGCCACATGTGACCCAATGGACCAAAGAAGAGAGACGGCACTGGCAATAGCGCAAGGCAAAGCTCGTCCATGGGCCGCGGTGCAGCGCTAGAGCCAAAGCTGTGCTTGTCCGTGGTGTGGAGTCCCTTTCTCGCCAGCCAATGCATGTGCACCAGAACACGGCTAGTCCTTCCCAGAGGTATATTGGCCTCGGCAGAGGGGCTACGATTGCCTGCGCACAGCCCCTATAGGTGACATTCACTTGACGTCACTCGCTAGGTGCGCTGGCATCGGCCACCACGGTCGCCATCTTCGAGGTCTCCTTCTATCCCACGTAGGTGTCAGGTGTCGTCTGGCCGGACCTTTCAGCGTGGGTTAGCAGCATTTTACAACTTTAAAGGGTCTTTTTGGCCGAAACTAGGAGTTATTCTTAGACTTTGGTGCTTTTGAAGCGCCGTAGGAATATTTTTTGTGTGTTTTAGTTCGTTTTTGTCGCTATCGGACTTTTCCACCGCGGCCGCGTTGCTCCATCGGCTCCATGCAGCGCTCCGTGTCGCGCGCCGTGCCCACGGCGGTAGCTCTTTTGCAAGAACTGTGATTTTTCTACTTTGGGGCTTTTGTAGCACGGTGTGATTACTCTTTGTTTTGTTTTGCTAGTTTCCTTATTGTTTTTTCTCTAGCGGATTTTCTGCACTACGGCCGTGTAACCGTGTTGCTCCATCGCCTCCGTGTCGTACGTCGTGCCTTCGGTGTTCGTTCCTGTGCAGAAACATACCGTGCGGCTCACCGAGTGCGCAGCTAATGGAAAATGCGCCGCATTTTTCATTAGCCCAAACGATTTAAAAACCGCATGCAAGCGATTTGGCGAGCGACGAGACAAGCGACGGCGACCCGCTTCGCTGTCGCTCGGTCACTCGCGCGACGAGGCAAACCGCATGAAAGCGACGGAAGCAAACGACCAAGGCGATGAGCGCTAAGTTTTCTAGAAATCCAAAAACCGAGCTACGCGACGAGCGACAGTGAAGGGTGAACCGCATGTAAGCGATTTAGCGAGCGACGGCGACAGCGACGGGAGTCGGCGACGAGCGACGGAGATTTCTCACGGTCGCTCGTCGCGTCGTTCGGTTTTTAGATTTCTAGAAATCGTCGCTCATCGCCTTGGTCGCTTGCTCCCGTCGCTTTCATGCGGTTTGCCTCGTCGCGCGAGTGACCGAGCGACAGCGAAGCGGGTCGTCGTCGCTTGTCTCGTCGCTGTCGCTCGTCTCGTCTCGTCGCTCGCTAAATTGCTTACATGCGGTTCAGCCTTTACACACGGTACTCGGCGGCAACAAAGGAAATTAAAACGGCCCGCCCCCGAGATAAACTGTTTTCTCTTTTCTGTTCAACGAAGCTTCTTCAACGATATGAAATTAGCACACACTACCAACGGACGACCGCGTACCCAAGCCAGTCAAACGTCAAACCGCGACCTCGAAGATGGCGGATCGACGGTGGCGCTCCCTGGCAAAATCGAACCTGCAGGCTCAGTGAATACCACCTATAAGCACTCCAAGACCGACTCTGGAGGCATCTGCCTATGCGCTGTCGGGTAGAGGGGAAGGTGGAGCGGTGGGCAGTGCGGCAAAGTCAACCAAACACGCAGAAGAAAGGGAAGTCAATTGGCAGAAAGAGGAATTTGGTCTGAAGCTGTGTCAAACAAGGGACGAAAAAAAAACACTCCAGAGCCATAAAGAGAAATGGAAAACGTCAAGTAGCCCGCGGCCCGTATAATATAATGTATTATAATATAATATAAGTACACCCGACCGGACACTGGGAGGCCCAGAATTCAAATCCTAGCTTTGCCGTTTATTTTGGATTTCGGTGGTTGCGTAAAACATTGATTTATTCGATGAAGTACTGTTCATTCATCTGCATATTTTCGAATACGTATATATATATATATATATATATATATATATATATATATATATATATATATATATATATATATATATATATATATATATATATAAAATACGTCCGCACTTTATTTTTCTTTTTTTTGCGTCCGCTAATTTTTTTAAATTTTTTCTATATATGAATGCGCTATTTTTTCTAGCGTTATAGAATCAACCAGCGAGAGACGTGCGCTTCGATAACCATAGGCGATTGCTTGGAAATAGCAAACATGAGATAGGCGTAACATGGCCCAACAACGAAGACTAAGGAAAGGAGCGAACAACACATGACATATTTTTACACCTTTTTGTGTAGTTAATGGCTTGTTCGTTCATCTCCTTAGTCTTCCTTCTCTTGGGCTATTGCATTTATATTATTTTTGACTTTAAGCAACTAGCCAGTTCTCAACTTCATTACCTTATTGCACTTGGCAGTATTTTACTAGAGAATGGCTATAGTTCTGCTCATTTCTTCAGTGTGCCGTCTGCATGTGTATGTATTAGGCTGAAATAAACCATAGCCACGAGAAGGTGCAAACGGTTCTTCCAGGACCCAGTGGGAACTTTCTTAGGGTTGTTTACAAATGCCAGTCTGTGAACAACAAAGCAGGGATGTTTATTTTCATTTTTATTATATAGAACGCGATGATCCCCAAGAAGCGGAAGCTAACATGGCAAGTCTCGGTATCAAGCTATATAATGTAAGTAGATGTAGTGAACAAGCGTTGGAGCTGTGAAACGTGTGCAACTTCTTTGACCAATTAGAAGTATTAAGACGTTTATAAAGTTAGTTGAATTTTACGTTCTTGGATATCTGGGACTACTTTAAGCCGTTTATTATAAAACGGTTGTCTAGCATTTCAATTAAACAAATTATTGGAAAACCGTAATAAACCGGTTTTTGGGAACGTGTAACTGGTAATCGAAACCTTAAAAATTGAAACCGTAAAAAAACCGAAACGAAACCGTTAGCAACAGGAAGCGGTGACCGTAACCATAACCGAAACGTTATATTTTTTGGTTTGAGTCCCTGCTTCTAGGCATTGTAGTTGATCACGTCAATTCACTGACTCCTCTTCCACCTTTACAGCAACATTAAGCGATGAAAGCAAATAAAAGAAACCTTGTCTGCCTGGATCACTCGTGGACGTGCGGAGAACAACAAAAATATTTAAAAAAAATATTACACGCGCTCGCGGTTGGCACGAGGAGGGGATACAACTCACGTGACTTCCGGCAATGCCTCCCTTCTGACCGCCCCGACACCTTGCGGTACGCTGTTACGTCACAGTGTACTGGTGGGAAATTGGAATTGGGCCTCGTATTTCTATTTTGTATAAAAAAAAAAACTACGCAACTGTATAGTGAAACAATTTGTTTCTAATGTCCTGATGTGCCATTTCAACGCCTAGCATGAAAAAAGATTTTTTTTTGGCGTGTCAGGATTTTGGGCATGAAGTGAACTCGGGTGTATTCTTTTCTTCTTCGCTTTATTGTTTATTGATTTCAATGATATCAAATAATGAACACATTATATCACGCTACGCTTGCGTAATTATTTGTCTAAGATTTATTAACCTTGACCCAATACTTAAACCATGTATTTATCGATAGTAAATCTTCCAATATATTTTCTAAATCTGAAGGTAAAAAGACAAAGAGATTGAAGATGATAGAGACGCCAACGCCGCCCTCGAAAATTTTTTGAACATTAGAATTCAGCAGTTTTGTCTGCCATCCGCCAGGTAGAGCAACAAAACACCCAATCAGTTTTTAATTGTTTTTAAAATTAGCTAAGCTCTACACTTATCAAGAAACCAAAGCATGATCATTGTGAAAATCTAATACATCGCAATGTATATCTATTCCAAACTATAAATGTTATTAGATGCCAATAAATCTGTTTAATGTCCAAAAAAGATGTGCGTCAAAAACAGGTAAGTTTGAAGGGCTCCCGGATCGAGCGTTATCACTTTGAAAATAAAAAGCCATCGTCCACCTCTTGGGCAACCATTGTAGTTCTAAATGTTACAAGGATTTTATCATAGTTTAATTATTTCCTCAGTGGCATTTGAAGCACCATGACTCGAAAAACAAAAAAAAGTGCTACGTTTCATATAGAATATCTAAACAACATTAATTTTTTTCTGCATATTACCAATTACAAGCAACTAAGCATCCAGTGCCGCTAATTTCATTGCCCTAGCGCTTCGTCATTAACACATATTATGGTGTTGAAAAACGTAGAATTTTAGGAAATATAATTTGGAGAGAATGAAAAAACAAAGTAGGTCAAATACAAAAAAGTATATCGTTACAATCTGCTCCGACATCATCTTAACAAAACTGCTCTATTCGGAACCGTGTTATCTTTAATGGATCGTTCATAAAATATGAACCAGCGGAGCAAGTGGGGTCCGCGCCATCATATTCGCCACGCTACAAATGCGCATGAACAGCATAAACGAATACATACATAATATCAAATGAAAGAGGATTGCTTTGCCTTTCGAACAACATCAATCCCACAAAACAGTATTTAAAAGGAGATGAGTAATGACCTGCCAAAAAGTACCTAAACTGCCACATTCAGTGGGACCGTTGGCTTAAAGGTTCACAGAAATTGTAATTGATCACAGATCTTAAATCCCGTAAGCTCTAAGGCGACTGAAAGGCGCTCGTGATGGACAACGCTGCGCTCGACATTGGGGACTTTGTAGCAAGCCGTTACCGTGTTCCGCAAACCACACTACCGGAGCCTTTGAAGCGTGCTTTAAGCGCGCGCCCTCGGTCACGGTATCACCCGGGCGAGCACTTGCTTCAAAGGCTCCGCAAGTGCGGTACCGGAACACGGTAACGGTTTGCTAAAAGTCCTTATAGAAGAGCCTTTACGACGAAACGTTCGGTACGAGTAGGTGCGAGATGCTAGGCGGCTGATATATGACATCAGACTGCACTGCGCCAGGGTAACTCCAGGGCACCCAAAACGAAACTGAATCTGATCTCGTACATGGAGTTACTATAATTTCTCGATGGTCTCTTATCAATCATCTGAATGAAAGTACAATGAATATAAACACGTATTTTATTGCTAATAACCGTCTAACACAAAATAAGCCTTAAAAAAATCGAGATGCTTTTATGGAGGCGCACAAGGCAGCCGTTGCAAAAAACCGCACCGCCATCGGCATCATAACATGGACGCAACGTTCATGGGGTTCATGGACGTGTTGGCCGGATGACCGCGCTCGAAAAGCGTGGGTACTGGGTAGGGGTGTCGCGAACTTTTGTCGAACCAGATTTTTAGGTCGAACTTTCGGGGTTCGACTGGGTCGAGACCGGTTCGACGAACCTTCGAACTTTTCACCAGATTCGACCGGTTCGACTTTGTGGACAGTGTGGCCAGACCTTGATACAAGCATGTCTAAGTTTGGAGAACTTTTTTTACGAAAATGGTTATTTTTATCTTATAAACAGTTGCAATTAAAAGAAACAAATTCTAATCACTGAAGAAGTTAATAACTTATTTGTTTTAGTACTGTATTAATTGAAATAACCAATCAACGCTGCCCTTAATTCGTCCCTTAGCCATCACCATCCAATCCGAAGCCAACTGGCCAGGTTGTCGCGCATGCGCACACGAGTCGAACCTCAGTACAAGGTTCGTCGAATTTTTCCACTAAAAGTTCGAAAAAGTCGAACCTGGTCGAGCTCGAACCTCGGCCGGTTCGCGACACCCCTAGTACTGGGTACTGCGTGGACACCTGCGATAGGCTGATATGTATATAAAAGCAACTGTAATATCTCAAACTGCCTGTTTCTACAGTATTTCATGCGACGATTGCGTCTATAGGGCGTTTTCAGATAAGATGGAACAACCGTGTCCGGTGACCATTTTTAATTTTGATGAACAAAAATATATTTTGTTGGCTTTATTCCCAGAAGTATTAAACCAATCAGACTTGTGGCTATCTCAAATACTCTACTCAAGATACTCTATCTTAAATACTTTTTTGGAGTATCTTGGTATCTTGCAAATACCTTTGATGGAGAGTATTTAATACTCTATTTTAATTACAATTCCGAGTATCTTGTACTCATAATCTTAAATACCTTTTTGACATTCCGCCATTTTCCGAGTTTTTGGGTATGAAGTGGCGTGGGCGTGGCACGAGCAAACGTGAACATTCTTTCGAGCAACCGAATCCTGTTGCTAGTTCCGATTAGCTGCGGTGACTTTAACTGAGCTCGTGAAAATATCGCTTTTTTGCCGACTGTGACTCATATTTCAGCCCAAAGTTCGTACAATGAAGGTTCTCCCTCGCCTTCCCAAAGGTGCCTTTTTGTTTCTATAGTTTCCCCCAAAAAATCCTGAAACGAAAGGTGTGGTTGTACGGAAATAAAAATGCCACCCTGAAGCGCAAGCAGAGCGGGAAACGACCTACGAGAACAATGCAGACTTGAGTGGTCAAGAAAATAACAAACAGAAGAAAATGAGAAGTGGACACACACAAAAAAGTAGACATTTTTGTTTTGCTTTTTGCATATTTGACCCCGCTAAAACAAAACGTCGAGGGTTTTTTTCGTTTTTTTTTTCTTTTCTTTGTGTTGTCAGTCCGGCACTTATTGCTCTCGCGAACATGTCTGCAAGCGAGCATTGATAAGCAGCGAACAGTACAGGAAACGAACTAGGAGCTGGATGAGCTCTCAAAATGCGACGTTGAGGACACCCCCAACGTCGAGGGCTTTTCTGAACGCAACCTACTTGAAGAAGGTGCGACCACTGCCGTGACTATTATGAGGGTTCTCTTTGTTTTTCATTCACTCAGATCCGTGTCCCAAGTTCGTTTATAGTGAACTCCCTGCATAGGGAATATGGATTGTAGTTATACGATGCGTCTAAGGTGCGCCGCGGGATGTGATATTCAGGGATGTCACTATTGGCGAAGCGCTCTGACCCGTTTGTCACCCCCACACCTCGATGTTTACCCAACACAAGGCCTGCTCACATACCCAGAGGCCTTGTGGGCATGTTCATGTCATCTTTTTTTAATGGAGCGCGCTGTACAGTGTAATGAAAAAATACCAACAATTAGTGAAGTGACGTTAAGTGCCGGATCTCCTCCGAAAGCAGTCGTCAGAGGATGCGAACTTGACCTACTTGGGCTTTTGTGCTGAGCTGGGCACCGTGCATGCCGCGTTGTTCATGCAAGCCAAAGTGGTAACAAAAGAGCCCCTCCTCCCCTCACCGGAGAACACGAACTCCAGCCGAACGCTGACGCCGCGTTCGGTTAAGTTAGCCGAGCGCTGAGCCATTGTATTTGTTGTCCCCATCCATCTAGTTTATAAAGTTAACCGCTTGAGGCGCCACGGTCTGATCTTTTTCCCAATAGTTGAAGCGACTCCTTTCTTGTTGTCGCAGAAATGTTTGGTAACATCTATCAGTGATATTGCCACGCGCGTTGCCCAGCGAGCGCGTGGCCGAATGGTTACCGCGCTTGGCTCTCGCGCGGAGGCTCCGGGTTCGATACCAGAAAGCGGACTTCTATTTTATTTATTCCTTCAACTTGACATTCTGGTAAGTTCGAGAATTTTGTCGTCTGATCGAGTTACAAATGTTCTACGCGCCGAACTTTCTACACCGAATGTTCCAGAAACCCACGCGGGTACAAAAGGTGCTCCGAGTGGCGGTCCGGAGTCAGTCTCGCCCCAGCGGTGGATCCTGCTGTTTCGCCGACATCGACGCCTGCGACGCTAGAATTTCTCTATTTTGTTTTGGGAACAAGTTCGCCCCATTAAACGTTTAGTTTCTTCAGTTATTCGCCGCCTCATCATTTATCATTCGTGACAATATTTTGCTCTTTATAGTCGGACTGCATAAAATAGCCCTATGATACTGTTTTTTTCTGTTTTGTGTTGTTGCGTGCTAATAAACCATTCTGGCAACCCAGATTTGCGTAGCTGCATAATTGTCGTTGTCAATGACGTCGATACAAATTAAGCAAAGCGGAAGTATCTTCAAAAGTAACTGAAATACATTTCTAAGTATTTGTACTCTACTCAAGATACTTTAGAATGAAAGTAACTTGAGTAGTATTTTAAATACCTTATGAGGCAGGTATTTAGTAACTTAACTTAAATACTTTTATCGAGTATTTTGTCCAACACTGAAACCAATCCTTGTTTTCGAAAACAAATGTTTGTTTTTGCGCAAAAATTTTTGTTAGCACCCTCTCAGTTACGTGCGCGTTTTGCGTATCGCGCGATGTTGACATTTCGGGCGGCTTCCCCAAAAAAACTGTTCTGGCTACGGGTCGAGAAATATTCACTGACAAATTAGGAATAGGAAGGATTGAAAAAAAGTATTAACCTCCGAGCATTAGTGTAGTTATTTTGAGAAAACAAAATCGCAAACACGGCACATTTTGCAATAACGCTCTGGATTAAATAATATTTTTTTCCATATCTATAAAAGCTAAGGTCTTCAAACCTTGCCAGTCTATTGCCCTGTATATAGTTCATCTTTTTGTGAAATTATGTTGTCCTGGTTAGCGGGAGAAATTTACAACAATTGCTCACACAAAGGCATTTAACTAAAAAGCATTTTTTTAAAATCATTTTAAAAAGAAAGGTTATCTTTAACATTCTTTAAACTCTCAGAAATTAACGTTTATAATATGTGCTAACAGAGTCTGCAAAAACATAATGCAATATTTGCGTGGCTTTTAAGTTATAAAGCGAGAAATACGGCCAAATTGACGCTAACGCGGTTGCCATAAATAAGGCGTGCACATACCCGTTCTTCACAATTTCGTTATTATTTAAAAAAAGCGTAAAACTGCTACAGGGTGGTCAGGAAAAAACAAATTGACAGCACAAAGGTGGACAGTAGTTTTGAAGAGAAAATTCCTAATATATTTTCGTACAAACGACCCAAAACTGCTCATGGGCCGGAGCGATCGAGGTGCGCCACCCTGTAACATGCTTCGCGGTGCCTGCTTCAACAGTCGGCGTATAGCGTCTCCGTCTACGCGACGTAAAGGAAGCAGCCGAAGCGACTTTGCAAACAGATCAGCGAACAACCTTGGCGGTAACATGATATCGGAGGTAGGGCGCGGCAGAACCTGAACCTGCGCCGCCTGTGAGCGCCAATAGATCCGCCGCCGATCTGTCCTTTGCTTACTGAAATATATTTGGTAGTGTGCGAATACACGCTACCAAACAAGATTTTTAATTTGTAGTACTCTTCGTTTAAAATTCAAATGTAATCATCTCTTCATAGCATTGTCTCCGTTATAACTTGGGATGCGCTATATACTTGAAGAAATTACTGTACCTACCTCACGACGCCACCGGCGACTAGTCTTTGTTCAAAGACTTAAAATGTTTATTCAAAATAACAAGGCTTTTATTTCCACTGCTAGTTTTTTTACAAAACAAAAAAATAAATCAGTTCCAACGGCTGCTGTTGCAACTTTAGATCCAATAGAGAGATATTTTCTGAACTTTAACACTTTCAATACCCCGAAGATGTGGAGGTCTTGTTACAAGAGGTTGGAGTGAATATCGTTGTTACATAATAATAGCAGTGTGTCCACTCTAAGATGGGCAAGCTGCTTAACATAAAGACATAGCCAATTTCAGAGCAATTTATTAGTGCAGAACAAACAAAAATGAAAGCAGTGATATATTTTACAGTTCTAAATGCAGTTCCCTATATAGCAACCGCCGTTACAATTGTAAAATGTTTTAATGCATAATGCGTTGTTCTAAAGGCTATAGTTGAGAACCGGCAGATATTCGCTTTCGTGCTTTCGTTCTTTATTTGCAATTTGTAACTCATCAAAACATGTAATTCGGTGAATGGTTGTTTGATCCTTAACCTGGTGTGAGATTAGTAAAAAAAGTATTTGTGTGAATTACGAAGTTCATATGGGGGAGTTTCGTGAACCTACAAGATTGAGTGCCAGGCTACTTAGGCGCATTCAGAAGACGAGTGCTTCAAAAGCTTTAGTTACTGGCCAATTTAGGTATGTATTATTGTCTAATTATTTTTTCCTGGCCTCAAAAAATAGAAGAGAACATACGTAAACAAAAAGTTTGTTCAGTCAATTGCCGACATGTGGAATATAAATGGAAATGCAAATAAATATAAGATATGTTTACTTTCATTTCAGAGCACGGGTCACGAATAATAATGCATCGGATGTTGCAAGACCAGCCGACCTCGCCGCAGACAAAATTGTCTATGCATTACTTATTGTTCACCTTAGATGTGCGCGATTAGTCAGTTGAACTGTGCAAAGCAACAGCCCCAAAATACTCGGCCGAGTTTTTAGAGCGTATCTCTTAGGCGCCCGTTTCCGGGGTGAGCGGCGTCGCCATCGGCGTAACCGCGTGAAGTCACGTGCGACGTCGCGAGGGCTACTAATGACGTCACGAGGGTCACCAGCGACGTTACGAGGTCCACGAGTGATGTCACGAGGATCACAAGTGAAGTCACTCTCGTGATGTCACACGGGCATACCCTCCCCTCCTCCTCCTCAAGAGCTGCGCTCTAATTCGGCCTTAAAGAGAATTGTAAACGTTTTTAATTTTTTTTACGCTGTATGTCTTACGCGGTTCAAATGACTTTAATTGTGTGGTCCAGTACCATCGTTTTCAACGTTTTACGGTCGTATAAAATGGACCGTAAAACTTACGGTCAAATACCAGGCAGCTCATGCTGCCGAAATTGCACCGTAAAAACAACGGTGCGCTGTAAATCTCGTTTACCGTAAATTTAAATGGCGACCGTAGATTTCTACGGCCACCATTTTAATTCATCGTAAATCAGATTTACAGTGCACCGTTAGTTTTACGGTACAATTCGGGCAGCATCAGCTGCCTGGTACTTGACCGTACATTTTACGGTCCATTTTTTACAGTGTACGTTTAACCAACTAGGCCATCAAATTATTTTGTTACGTCCAAAACAGTTGAGTGCGTGAGCCAGGGAAAGCAGACGAGGTATAGAACATATGCATAAAGAAGCGCCATCTAGTGTGTCATGATCAATTATAAAATTTCCAGCATATTGGTGGGTTCCCGTACCGATAGTTTCGCCCGAGAGACAATGATCTTAGCAAAGTGGGAGTTGTAGAACTAAAATATGATCCCTTGCTGCAAGTTCAGTACAAATCCTTCGCAGAACGTCTTCGATAAAGGCCGTTCACTGACCTGGATAGCCCAGATCATTGCTTGAGTGTCATGTCTTGCCACCTCGTTGCTGACAATTCCTTCTTCAGAATTTCGTGGCCGTCGTTCTTTTGTTCCTTGAACCGAAACTGAACAGCTACCCGTTGAGTGCACAAATACATTCTCCGAATACCATGAAAACCTAGTTGATTGCAGATGCGCCTCCTCCAAACGCCTCCTCCATAACGGTAAGATGTAAAAAAAGAGAAAAAAAAATTAGGCGCCTCCTACTGGCATGATGATGATAGCTGGCAAAAATTTTGCATATGGCCTATACTCGTCCTTAAAGGGGGACTCAAGCGGTTTCGGGGAAGTTACTTTTTGGTGCAATGGCGTTAAGGAAGTGTCAGTGAATGAGTATCTTCAGTTTTAGAAGGCAGAACCGCCTATTAATCACGGAGGAATAAAATACGTGCGGACTCTTTTCTGTACTTGCGAGGACCAATGAAAGTATCGTATGTTTGAAAAGTTTGGCGGCCTTTCTTCCCCGCTGCGTTGGAAACAACCGCAGCGGCAGACCAATCACAGGTCGAGGAGAACTGGTGGCGCGCGTTGCATGCCGGTCGTGCCGTCGCGGGCCGACTTCTTCTCTGCGAACATGGCGTCGGTGGTGATCGTTGGCGCGGTCGGCGTGGTGGAAGCTCATCGTTCCGCGTAAAAGCGCTATCCTTGACTGTGAATTTTCGTCGTGTGTCGCTATGATAACCCAGCACGTACTAGAAGGGAAGATCCACCTACTCGTGCGGCGATGTCGTGGCGGCACTCTCAAGAAAGCAGAAACGCCCGTGCCGTCGTGTTTGTTTACTTCGACTACAGTGGTGCTTACTAAGCATTTGTGTCCTCGAACGTCGCCCGGATTTATTATTTGGCGCATTTCATGTGTGTGCTCAAGTTCAAGGTATTAGTGGCGCGTACCGTATAAAGGATGCGAATTTTCACGCGTTTTCATCACCGGAGAAAAGTGATTAGTGTTAGCAATCCTGAACGCTCGCAACGTCTATCTGATCACGAAATCATATTTCTACGTTGCTATATCGCTACTAAGATTACATGGTCTTTTATAATCGTAGAAAAGGCGTGTGGCGATATTTGTACTATTGCAATGTCGTGTATTATAGAGTCGTGATCGTCGAAGACGGCGTACTGCATCTTTTTATTTTCCTTTTTTCATCCACTGTACCCTGCAAGCCTATCAAGAAAAAATAATAATAAAGCTTTTGGCTATAGAAAACTGTCTGTCTATATTCTGTTACGGCATTGAGTAGCAGTGCGTCCCCTTTTAGAGGGGCCGCTGAAACAGCTGACGGCCGTACCACCCGCTGCGCTTGTTGTAGTGGTTGCAGGTGTGTGTACGCGCGGCGCTGAGCGGTCGTTCCGGTCGCTCCGGTTGCAACGGACGCAGTCGTAGGTACGCGCTCGTTGCACATGTCTGAACCAGCCTTCCCCCGTCCTCCCGAGGCGAAATTCAACGTGGCGACATCGCTTGACATCACGTACCAGAGGTAACGCTGCGATGTCAAACGTTGGTTTGGTTAGGACTTGCCCAAACCGCAAATCGAAGAACGCCCGAAAAGGTCGGTGTTTCGTCGTCTTCGGAACCCGAACATGACTCCGAAGCGCTGCTATCGTCCACATCGCACGTCGGAGTGGCGTCATAGGAAATCATCCCCAGGTCGGCTGTCCGCCGAAGAATTTCAACCTCTAACGGCGTCAGGTCCTCGAGCGTAGAGAACTCCGCCATGATCGAAGCTCGAATGACAAAGAGGTTCGGCCGATGCGGCCACAGTTTATCATACACTGTGGATGCGGCTACCTCGGGATCACTGCGCGACGGAACGTCGTCCAACGCCATTGGCCCGAGATCCTTTTGATAAGCGTGCGAGGACCAATGAGAGTGGTTTCGTTTTCGGATGGATCCGAGGTTTGGCGGCCTTCAATTACATTTTTATTAAAGAAATAATCACCGTATGACTATACTTTTTGGATTTTAGGGAGACTTAGGGCGTCTAAATTCAGCTGTCATCATCATAACACGAACTCAAAAACCACTTGAGTGTCCCTTTAACGGTTTGGGGAAGTTTCTAAGTTGACGAGCTAGGCTCGCCCAAAACGGTTAAGGGTTTAAATCACGTCTGAATATGAATTTGAATAAGACATCTGGCCTCTATCCCTTTCTGGTCGATAAAATGCATTTTGAAAGAACGAATCGTGATTTTACGTGGAGGTTGAGGAGTCGGAAGCTGTTCAGAGGCTTTGATTTTGGTTATTTTAGGCAGTGTTGAGTAGGGACGCTCGTCACTGGACCGGCAAATTTCAGATAGGCTTGCAGATTTCCATGTGTTAAAGACGTATAGATACGTAGATGACTATTTTTTTATTTTAGATTCAGACTCAGGTTTGGAGGAAACGGTTGAGAAGATTGTCGGATTGTTTAGGGAGGTGTCAGGCGGACTTAATTTTACCTGGGGATTGCCTGTGAATAACTACATTCAGTTTTTAGACATTTTGATCCTTTTTTCTGAAGAACATGTCTGTTGGCAGTATTGTCTGCGCACTAAGAAAAGTCTGGTTTTGTTTGAAAGTGCTCACTCTAAACTTGTAAAGAGGGGTATTAGCCCCGAGAGCGAACACAAGCGTCACTGCTGTCGCCGCGCCCTGATTGGGTGAGGTGTACCGTGACGTCAGGGGAGGACTCCGCTCCGCGATCTCGCATCGGCTCGCTTCCCAGCACCGGTTTCCTGGTTTGGCGTTGTGTGCCGCAAGCTCTTCGAGGAGCTGGGCCTCGTTTACCCGGTGTACAAGACGTTGAGTTAGGCCGATATAGACGTGCTTCCGTACATTTTATAAGCCTGCTTGTCCCTTTTACCTTTAAAATTGGGTTACAAATCCCGAAAGCTATCGGCGGAGGCGATTCCGCCGATGAACCTCCCCGCCCCCCACACGACAGAAGGCAATTTTGCGAGGAGTCGCTGAAGCGGTGGCGCAAGTGTTTCAGACGCTGGAATTCTGTTCCTTGCATGTTCATGATTTATAGGACGATATTGCATCCCGCTTTCAAGGCATTTGAAGTGGCATTTATATCATGGGCCTTTGGGTGGTCGGCAAATTAGCTCGCGACCCCGACTGTGCGCTGCCACTCTGCATGCGCTGGTTCGCAGATGTTTTAAAAGCCCTGCGTCCAATGACTTTTGAAGTGCTCGTGGAACAGGGTTGTTTTACATAAATGTAGCTTCTTCGTGAATTAATTATATAGTTTGTACACCTATGCAAGCATATTTCTTAGAAGATGCATAATTACTGGAAATTAGTTTGTATGGTAGCAGCAAAAACGGCCGAATTGCCCCCAGTTGCCTGTATGATATATATTGAACTGCCCAAATTATGCACAGCAATAGTACCGTAATTTGGAATCTTTATACTTTTACCTGACATTATTTATTCCAGCCTTGGGTATTCGAAAAATACACCGTTTAGTTTGAATTGTCATTTATTTCTAATTAAAAGAGGCACTGTGCAGGTCCCCAAAAGCTTCCTCGGCCTCCAAACTCCCTGCAGCTGGACTCTCTGGCAACAGAGGAAAACGGGAGTAAAAGCAAGCATTCGAACGTCTGTCCAGTGGTAGATGCAGCACTAGTAGCAGAAAATGTGGAACCTGTGAAGGGTGACAGTGTGCGTGCGAAAAACGTCTGGTGTTTTAGCTTCAGGACAATTCGATTTAAGTAAAATCTCAATTTTAGGGCTTAAGGGACTAATAACGAGCTAGACACCTTCGCTTACGTTTGTTATACATTACTTGAGGGTTGATATAAGCAAGTCCACAAACACCACCCGTGTAGTCCATTGAAATATTATCCGAATCCAGCAAAGGTCAAATGTGAGTAATGTATATAATAAATGTTCCGTGTTTTTTTACTTTGCCCCTGCACTTGGGCTGTCTTACTTGTGATTCTCTCTCCATGGCAGAGACTGTATTTAGCAGGTTGCTTGAGAAGCATGCAGCTTTTCTGCTTCGGCGATCTTGTTTAAAAACAGAGATACAAAAAAAAATAGTATACATAACCTGCCACTTCATTAAGACCACCAGCAGCATTTATTGTGTGAGATGTAAATCTATAGTGATGCTCCTGCAATTGTGGCCATATTTCTTTATTTTCATATACCAGCTGTGATTCATGCGTTGCCTGCCCTGTCAACCATGCTTAAAATGTTGGTTGAAGTTTCGCCTGCAGCTACAGGTTATACCTCAATAAAGTCACATATAAAAAGTTACACTTCCTACGAAAAACACGCAAAAAAAAATTAAATAGAAACAAGCGCGCCGACAGCTAGCGTCGTCACAGCCTCCACAGGGCGAGCGGGGCGAGTCGGGGAAACATTCTCTCCTCGCCGTGACGTCACCCCGGTTCGCCGTAAGGGGGCGCCACGCGAACTTCTCGGGGCTAATAGCCTTGACATGTCTAAGTGTGGCTCTGGAAAAAAGTTGCAATCACCAGATGAAAATCAGTTTTGAACGACAATCAAAAAGGTTAACAAACGCGGGGTACCCCCTAACCTAATCTCTAGTTGTTGTGAGAGCCTTCTTCAAAAGCTAAAAAGAAGTAAAAACGGCAGCGAGGCAAGTAAAGAAAGGAAAAGAGTGCAAGTCATTCCGTACATGCATACAGTGTCGCATAATCTAAAAAAGGTAGCTGGTAGATACGACATTAACGTGGTTTTTTCTGCACCGTGTAAACTTGCCAGGATATGTCCGATGTTGACAAGGCAGAAAAAAGCACCGTGCTCCAAGAAACACGCGGTGCAATATACTGCGTGCGTCACCAATGTGGTGTGCGAGATTCCGTTTAGTTGTGGCACAGTCTACATTGGGCAGACTGGGCGCTGCTTCAATGATATAGAGCACGGAACATAATTTGTGTGTGCGCAACAACGCGGGGGCCCATCTCGCTGACCATTGTAGGCGATGTGGTTGTAAACCTGACCTGACTGGCACAAAGTTTCTAAGAAAGGCAAAGCTAAAAACGGAAAGAGAAATTATAGAGGCATTCTACATAAAAAAGAAAGAAAACAATTTCGTCAGCGCTCCGTCTTTGTATTTGCTTCAGAGTGAGATGGTGTTTCTGGAAGGTTGGCTGTGATTGTGGCGATTGAATTCGATGTGGTTTGGGCAATGTGTATATATAGATGAAAATGGTCTTAATAAAAAACCAGTTGAGAGTGAAGCGCCTGTCCTGTCGTCCGTGTTTCTTTATTGTCCTCGTTTGTTCGCGCTTTTTAACCTTTTAATTTGACTGCTGCAAGCCATCTTTGTGTTAACGCCATCATTATCAGCAGCCGAAGACGTGTTGGCTGTGCGCGTGCCCGTGCGTTCCACTCCGCCATTCGTCCGAGCTTTCAGCGACCGGTATAATCGACCTGCCAGATGCTGCAGGCCGAGGAGGACCTGCCTGCCCGCATGCAGGCCGAGTTGGAGCGCCTCGAGATGGTGCGTTCCCAGTACTTTACAAAAATCAAGGAGCTGGAGAGGCAGGTGGCGCTGCTGAAGAAGGATAGGGACGACCTCTCTGTCTTGGTGGTATCTGGCAGTGATGTGAACGAGAAGTCCCAGCAGAGTCGCATCGCGGAACAAGAGCGGAAGCGCATCAAGGAGCTGGAGGAGCGCGTTGAGGAGCTGCGGAAGAAAGTCCAGGAGCAGGCCAAGGTGATCGGGCTGAAGGAGGAAGCGGCACGTACGTCAAAAAAACTCAGGGAAGAAATCCTCGAGATGAAGCAGACGCGCGTACGGCTGATGCGCCAGCTCAAGGAAGAGTCCGAGCAGCACCGCCGGGGCCAAAGGGAGCGCGACCGTAAGGTGAGCAGCAGCAGGTGGCGCAGGCGGCGCGGCAAGAGCGCCAGAGCCAGAGCCGTTTATACTGAGAGAGTTTGGCCTTCCTAAGGAGATTTTAACAGCCTGGCAACCACAGCAGCGTAGTCTGACAACCGGGGGATGACTACTTCCGTCCGCCATATTGTGGCTCTGACTCATAGGAACTCTACGCGATTTCTCAGGAATGAACAAGACAAAGAAGTAACGCCATATTGTGTTACCGCGAAATCCGCTTGTTCTAGCGGCCAACAAGCTCCGCCCATTGGCCAAACTCTCTCAGTATAAACGGCTCTGGCCAGAGCGGCCTCAAGATGAGCGCGCTGCAACGACGCGTGGAGGAGGCACTGGCGGACAAGTCGCGCCTGGAGGCGGCACTGCAGAAGCAGAAGGTCGCCGCCGGCAAGACGGACGGACCCCCGGAGGAAGTGGCCCCTCGCATAGGCCACAGTTGAGCAGGAGCTCGCCGTTAGCACTTGAAGGCTGAACCGCAGGCGCGCAACACCCACGCAACACCACTCCTGGAGACATTCCTTCAGACTTCAGACGAGCCACTAGGGGAACTCTCATTAAAGAGGTGAGTCGAAACTTATAAAATACCTTTCTTGTTGAGATACATATTAAAAACGATGAACTATATCTGCTAATGACAATCGCACGCTTGTTTTTCAAATGGATGGCTGCATTTGTCGTTCTAACTGCTCGATTCTGGCAGGCGCTTCAAAATCAGCCACCGAAGAGCGCTGTGACTCTCGCGATATCTGACCCGCCTACACGAGTTGCCCGCGACGTCATCGGCCTCCCTACGGCCAAGCGTACCGTAGTTCAACGGCGTGAACGTGCCGCTACCGGAGTACGCGAAGGCTGTAACATATTGTCACGAATGACAAATGATGAGGCGGCGAATAGCTGTAGAAACTGAACGTTCAATGGGGCGAACTTGCGCCCAAAATAAACTATAAAAAGGCTAGCGTCGCAGGCGTTGAAGTAGGCGAAACAGCAGGGTCGAGAGCTGGGGCCAAACTGACTCCGCTCGCCATGGGGAGTCCATTATTTACGCGCGTTGGTTCCAGAACATTCGGCGTAGGACTTTCGGCGTAGAACTTTCGGCTCGTAGACCATTCGGAACTCGGTCAAATGTGAACGCTCGCGAACTTACGAAAACGCCAAGTTGAAAGAATAAATAAAAGAACATTCCACTGACTAGAATCGAACCTAGTCCTTCCGCGCGACATTCCAGCGCGGTAAACATTCAACCACGCACGCGCTCTTTCGGCGACACGCGTAGCAATGAGTGTTGCCAACCTATTTTAGAAAAAAAAAACACGCCAGCTTCCAAAAACCCTACATTACCCTACGAATGTTTCTTATTACCCTACATTTTACCCTACGAGGCAAATCTTTGTTCAAATAATACTGTTGCATGAATTATGATGATACAGGGTAATATTAATACAGTACAAAGAGACAGGGCACGCATGCACGCGCGTTACCTGCGTTATTCTAGAACACCATGCTTGCATGTGCGCCGTGTAGCATCAGCACAACAGTGATGTAGCGAGCGCACAGACATCCCCAACTAACATGTTTAGTCGACTCGTCGTCAAATTAAAAACTGGGCTACGTGGGACCAGCAGTCGCGGCGACAGACAGGCGGCTCATCACAAAAGGAAGCTAATCCGAGTGGTATATTAGCTTCTTTGGGTGTGCCGCCTAGGGATTCGTCAAACTAAGGTACTCTTTCGAATAACTAGGCTATTACACCAGAGGAGGATAGGAAACCGGCGGCTCTTCCGTATTCCGTATTCGATTTCAAAGCTCCGCGGGAGCTTTGAAATCGGTCTCCATACTCGTCGATCATCGGTGATCGACGCTCTAGGGGCGTGGTAAGGAAAGAGTTAATTCCAACACGCCATGACAAAAGAGCGCACAGGACGAGTGGTAGTTCCAGCTATGGTTATTTGCAGCATGCGCACCTTACGTCCGCGCGTAGAAAAGCCCAGTTGAAGAGGTGGCTGCCGGTTCTGGTAGGCTGGGGGTGGCTTCGCCCGCGGTGCCACGTGTTTCGCAGGTGTAACAAGGACCGCCGGATGGACCAGAGTCATCAGAGAAAAATTGGCGGGAACATGTCCACTGGGAAGACACCTCTTCTGGCTCCAAACTCCCTCCGCGCAACTCCCACTCCTCCCACCTCTCCCACTTGCTCCAGCTCTCCGGCCAATACTCTCCAACTTGGTGTGCGGCCGGGCGGTAAAATGTTGTCCATGCATTAGCAAAGCTACGCGCTCGAGCTGAGTGACACCGGATTGCGCGCACTTCAAAATTCATAAAAAAACGATTGAGCGGAAAAATGGCTGAGTTGTCACCACTAAAGGAAAAGCGCGCGTGTGTATGAAGGCGAGCCGTCTCGATCAGGATGTAGCGTCATCTATCATTTACACAGGGTTTTGATATATGACGTATCAAAACCCTGTGTAAGCCGAACTTGGCTTGCACAGGGTTTTGAAAAACTTCTTCGGCGAATGACAACGAACGAGTAGAAAACGTGCCTTTAGCACGCTGCCGCCGGCCTCTGCAACGCTAGCAAAACGAAATTTTCTGCACACAAGATGGCCGTCCGGTAGCCGCACTCGCGGAGCGTGGATGCGCGATCCAGCAATTGTCAAAGAGATCATTGAAATGATTGAAATCAACGAGGTAGAGGGGCTTAGAGTGATAAACCGGAAGTTCGGAAGTGGCACCCCCCGGTTGCCGCCATGTTGTACGCAAATTTGACCACTCGTCCCGTGACCTCCCAAGAGCCGTGACGTCACCGGTAAGATGGCAGCGCCCAGAGCTGGCGGATGCGCGTTTGTTCGGTGCGCGGTAGCCGTGATGTGCAGCTGCTTTCCGTCGACTTCAAGCTTCTTCGTGCTCGCTAACGCAGGTATAATGTGAAAATATGAAGGAATGAGACTTTATACCTTCTTTGCGCAAGATCGGTCCGGATCATCTGGATATTAACAGCTGTGGGACAGCACCAGCCGTATCGCTGTACCGGTGCTCGGATTCCCGGATGTGTTCGAGGATCGATAGAACTTTGAGTGCTTTTAGCATAACATTTTTGCATTCTCTTAGCTTTGTTTGAACGTTGGAATGTCTGAGAATCGACACGAAATGTATACGTCGGACGTAGGGTCTAGGGGAATTAGTTTCAGCCCTAGGCAACTGCATAATCACAGCAACTTTTAGCGAGGAAGCTCCTGCGAAAGTTGAAAAATGTTGACTACCATCCCTTTCAATCTCTTCAATAGACTTTTTTTCAAAAGTGTGGGCCGCCTATACTTTGTTTCACCGTAACTTGGAAAAGGGCAACCGCCACAGCCCCCTCAAGCCAATCAGAGAGACGGAGTGAAGGTGTGTGACAAATCTGTGCAGATGAGCACTCTGATATGTTGTCATGTGCCTCTCTCCAACGTGGATACTGACTGACCGAGACTGTAGCCTTCGCCGTTTGCCAAATTGTGATGAAACGAATTACAGTAGCTACTACTTTAATTACTCAAGGCCTTCATACTTTGGGCATTTGTTCGACAAGATTGTTATGCCAGCCATCACTGTGAACTTGGCTCAGCGCCTATTGGACTCGAATGCTGCATTAACGTTCGACGTGAACTGGGGCCCATTCGCGTGCTTCACGCCGAAAAAAATTGGTGACAGTTGTGTTGCTTGATGGGGTTTTGCAAAGGGTCTATTGTGTCATACGTATAGGAAGTTTCCTGCTATATAACAATGCATCAACTAATACTATTAAACTAGATATTCAGAGGTGTGTTTGTTTTTGCACTCAACAAGTTGCAATAATAATTATTTCTTACGAGTGTAATATTTATTTTCGGTAGCTGGGCCTGCTTTCTGCTCATTAATGTCAGTGTGCTTTGATGTTATTATCATGCGTGTAGTTTTAAAGGGGTGATGCAACAATTTTTGTACTTTGCGCAAATACCGCTTAGAACAGATCCCTGACGTTAACGACCTATGAAACACGCGTTCGTTTTTCACCCCACGCAATAGAAGTCCCAGAAAAAAATTAAAGAAAAACGAGCAGCGTTCACCCCTCAACTCGCAGCCAGAACAAGCGGCCACGCGATCTGGAGGCGATTATATACCGCCAATGTTGATCATAGCCACGCGCTGGGGTTGGCAGAGCACAGGACACGCGCTGAGTTCCAGACATTGTTATGGCTCGGCTATTGTCGTCGTTGCAGCGATTGGACACGGGCCACTACCCGAATGCTTCTCGAGCTAGTAATTATCACGAGCCCAAATCGAGTGCCCACGCAATGCTCGGGTCCAATCTATGAACCGCATTCAAATATCGTCATATGGGTGTACTGCGATCCCCACATTACGTCATCAAACTTTGCAAAGGAGAGATTGAATGAAAATGATCGATTTTGTCCCTGAAATTACACCGCAACAAAGGAGTTTCTTGGACAGTGGCGTAGCGTGCGAGTATCCTTGAGCAGAGATGGCAGTAATGACATTACTGTAATGGAATTACAGTAATTAAATTACTTCATAGAGTAATGAGGAATGTAATGAATTACTTCTATAGGCTAGTAATTTAGTAATGTAATGAATTATTTTCAGGCAGTAATTTTGAGAAAATTACTCATTACTTTTGAAATTACTTTTTTCCTAAATTAGAAAATTCGTTTGCAAGCTTTAAGAAAGAAAAGAAAAATTCTTTTGCATGGTGAAATGTTTTGAAAAAGCATCAGGGGAAATAAACAACGGCCACCTGAGCGCAAAGGCTTGTACGGAGAGCTGGACAGGCGAACAAAGGAGGGCTGGAAAGGTGAAGGAGAAAAGCTTGCGTGTATACATCGCTGGAAGGCAACGGCTTATGAACTCCAGGCGCGACAGATTCAAGGCGTCGCGTCATCACGAGGATACTATACATCGTTCATTCCTAAGCTGACAGTGCTATGGGAGCTGCAAGCTAACCAGAACCAATCAAGCACCTTCTTTTAATCACGTGCCCGGTCCCTTTCTCTGTGCGTAGGTATAAACGAGAGCGTGGTTACGTGGCGAACGATAGACGTGTGACTGCTCCAACAATCACGTAGCTTCCACCGTTCATCCCTAAGCTGACAGTGCGTCAGCTTAGGGATGAACGGCTGATAGGCTACAAGGTGATGGGCACATAACCAGTGAGTTAAACATAATTTAAAACCTAAGAGGACAGGACAAACAAATCCCCAGCCTGGTACTTTCGTCAAGCAAGGTCAAACCGTAAGCTTCGACCAGTGTGAACAACTAACGACCGGAATATATAGTTAATTCCAAAGGCCTTGTCAAAGCCTTAGATCGTTTTGTGCGTCCTCGAGCAAAGCAGGGGCCGCTCGCGGTATGCCGCGCTGCCTTCCCTTGGGAAGTTTATTCAGGGATAAGCCTACAAGCAGATATTTCCCCCGTTTGTTGGGAAAGTACACACTTTAGGAAGCTCGCGCCATTCCTCAACTGGCGAAGCTTTTGCTTAGCAATTATCCTGGCCCTTTGTGTGACAATGCGCAAAAACTTGGACTCTTCGGGTGTTTCGGAAAAATGCTCCTTGAAGGGAATGACCGAGAATATGTCAACTATATCTCGGCGACAACTTTTCTTGGCAATGCAGTGGAGGGTAGAAGCACGCTTTCCCTCTTTCATTTCGAGGGCTGAATAAAGGTGTGCGTGGGTTCTCCTCCCTCTACTGCATTGCCAAGAAAAGTTATCGCTGGGTATAGTGCTGTCGGGAGAATAGAATTAGATTGCGTCCGAGGCGGAAGAGAAACGCTTCACGTGACGACTCCTTGTAAGAACGAGCTGCGATTGCCCGACTTAACAAACTGACACGAACTACCACTTCTAAATCAGGAAGTCCGAAACATATCACCCTTTTAGTCAGCACCTTCAACGTGGAACGAAGAGCGAAACCGGTGTGTCGACTGTCTTTCTGAGTCAAATCTAAAGATGCTATCCATCATGTTTAACATTTATGTTGTGTGCACCAGCAAAACCACTGTTCAGTATGGTTTCCTGTTAGGCACATAAGGTTTCTGCGGTGTAAACAGGAAGATCTGAGTTTTGATACATATAGACCAACTCAGCTCTTTGACGTGACATCACTGCGGTGGCGCTGCTATCGGCACTGCGCATGCGCAGCTCCTCGCTTCTCCCGGATCTGGTTCCTGCACACGCACTGTGTGGGCAAACGAGGGCTTGATTTGTAAACACTGTGTTGGTGCATACGGTAAATAAAATGAGCGCGAATTACTGCCTCAAGGTATTCAAAAGTAATGTCAAAGTAATTTCAAAGTAATTTCATTACGTCTGGAAAGTAATTGTAATGTAATGTCATTATCTTTAGTCTGCGGTAATTTGTAATGTAATTTAATTACAATTTTGCAGTTTTGAGATAAGTAATTAGTAATGTAATTTAATTACTTTTTGAAAGTAATTTTGCCATCTCTGTCCTTGAGTCCCACTAGTGCCAGTAAGCTCGTGCAAAGTGAAAAACATTCCAATTGAATATCGTTGCACCGCTCCTTTAAGTATTCTCTTTGCAATGTCAACAGAGGCCCTTGGAGGGAATAAATTAATAAACATCATTTTCACATCACTCGAGTTGGCTTTCGGATGCACCACATGTTCAGGAGAAGTGGAACGAGTGCAGCCCATTGCAACCAGTCTGCCAGTCTGGTATGTCCCATCAATTAACATTGAGGGGTCAGAGATGCGAGTGTCCTCAAAAGGTCCAGCACGTGCGGTGAACACAATTCTTTGTGTAGAGACTGTGAAGGCGTCAAGGCGAGCGGAAATATCTTTATTTGGTTAGTGTATCAAGTATGTTTATTTCCACTTGATTACATTATTGTTTTTTTGCAAATGGTTCCATAACGAGTTCTTTCTGCAACAGTCTCGTGCCAGGCGTTCAGTCGTAGTACCTGTGCTCCTTGTTGTCGGATGACGCTCCTGGCACGTCGGTGTTCAGTTTGGTCGAGTGGCAACTTTGACCAACAGATGCCGTCTTGTAATCATACGTCATGTGCGGCCACCGGCATTTGATGCACTGAAGCTGCAGAGCTGGCCTCTAATCCGCAAACTTTTCTGGTAGTTATCTGCGTCAATGCAGCAAGCTCGGGCATGTATTGCTTACGTGGCTGTGCCTTTTGCTGTACCGTTGACTTGATGGCTGGCAACAGGCAACAGTGTTTGTTTGCTATCCAAGCCATTTTACTTCCATTTCGTAATGGCGATTTTTTGTGCATCCCGCTACCACTGCAACATGTGTAAGTCTCGTGTGGCAAAGTGAAGTCGAGTGATGCTCGGTGTCCACTTTGAGAACAACCAACCATTCTATTTCATCAAGTCACTCAGCGGCATTCTCCCTCAAAGTTGTAAATTGTGTGCTTCGTTGCGTGGACACAGATAATTGGTGTCAGCAAATTATTAGGTATTTTTCATGGACGAAAACCAACACTAAATCAACTGTCCTTGCATTGCCGCTCACCTGCTTTGTCGTGCTTACCTCCCGTCGAGGTGATGGGGATCAGGAGCTTCGGGGTAATGTCGGCACCAGGGGCAAACGCCGCCAAAGATAATCCTCAATGTGCCGCAAACGCTCTCGAGCCGTGGTCAAAGGTCGTCCGGCACGAACTCTTGCAGGCCAATTCATTGGTATGGGCACCTCCAGTAGACATGGTCGGCCTTATGCAAAAGTAGCAGAGTGGTTTTCGGTCGACCATTCGCAGCACCTCCGTTTTCCTCGGTGTACTTTCTTCAGCACGAACCTACACTGGTTCTTCCCGATGTCGGGAATGCTTCGGCGTTGGCGTGTCTTGTTGAATTGGCGGTGAATACTAACGGGTAGCTGGTGGCGGTCGTCGTGACTTTGTGGCATAAGTCGCCCTCGGTTCGTCAGATGCTGTTTCGCTCGAAGAAGTCTCCGGTTGAAATGCCTGTCGAACTTGTTCCGAAACAATCTTGGCAATCAAAAAGCCGGGCAACTGATGGCAGGAAGTAGTTTCCTGATCTCTTCCCGGACAACGTCGCGGATGTCGCAGATGCCTGGCAGGCTGGCGTCGAAGTTTCAGCTGGACGACTCGAGTCTCGAGAAGCTGGGGAGTTGTTGATCGTGACAGGCTCGGGCTTGCAGTGTACATTCAATGTTGGAAGCCTCGGTGATATGTGAACCCTTCGACTGTTGTCGTGGGGTTGCGGACATGGCTGCCGAAGGTGTAGTCCCTCACAAGAGGGGCATGGGATTCTTAGCTTCTCGTCTTCTGTAGCACCAGGGTTGGCGTGGGTGCTCGATCAGGCGCAATACATCCTCTACGAAGGCGGCGACGCTCTTGTTGGGGCCGTGTCCTGGACAGAATCAGGAATTCGGCTCTCTCTCGTCAATGTTGGCTGATGAACGTGCACTTCAGCTCAATCTTGAAAACTTCCCACGACGTTAAGGAGGATTCGTGGTTCTCAAACCAGTGCCTGGCAGGAGCTGGCTGTCTGTCCACCCACTGTGGCGGGCGACACGGTCATATTGTCCAATCCAGCCCTCGACGTCTTTATACACCATGCGTGAAAGGGCGTAGGAGTGTGAGGTGCGAGGGGCATGCAAACAATGGTGGGAGTCGACGCGGTTTGCTGCTACAAGTTTGTCATTGTTGGCTTAGTCAGCTTCGGTTTTTGTGGCAAAAGACCGAATTCCGGTGGTTCTTGCTGGTAGCAGCGACTGACTCGGATTTCAGGTTCTTCGTGGTGTATTTCCGAGGTTCGTCCTTGTGGCACTTGCTCGTCTTACGGTTTTACGGTTTTTCTGCCGGGCTCGGGATAGGACCTGGTTCACGGCTGGCCGGGGGTTTAAGACGCGGGATAGTCCGCCACCCGTGTCCCCCCGTACGAAAATGTCAGATTCAAGCCGGAATGAAAAATGCCGGTTCCGCCTAGACCCAAAATTGGGGCACCAGTTTGTATCCAGCCTGGAACCGCGCATTTCCAGCCCCAATTTTAAACCTAGGCGGTTAACCGCCGGAATTCCCGCTGCGCTCACCACTGGACTCTACAAAAGAATTTCGCGCGATGCCCTTAGCCGTTACAAGCGAGAGATCGTCGGGATTTCAGACCCAGGCGGACTGCGTCTGAAATCGCGATGATCTCTCGCTTGTACCGGCTAAGGGCATCGCGCGAAAGACTTTTGTAGAGTCCAGTTGGTCCAGTGCTGAGCGCAGCGGTAATTCCGGCGGCGCACACGGTCGTCCAGGCGTCGTCGCGTCGTCATTAAACACGGTGCACGGAACACACACACAGCACGCACAAGCACAGTATCCAGTGTTGAGTGCATCGGGAAGCTCCGGCGGGCAAGCGGTATCCGAGTTGTCCCAGTATTTTCACCAAGCACACCAGCGCCAAGCGCATCCAGATGCCGAGCCAAAGTGGAATGGGTCGGCAGCTTCACACTATATAAAGATTCAAAGCCGAGGTCAGTGGGTATCCATCTAGGGCAACGATGGGCGCGTCAGTATCCGTGCGCCCGCAGCGCGAACGTCGCCGCCGGGCGAGCGCAGGCCGTAGGTAGTCTGACGGGAGCGGAGAAGAACCGAAGCTGCCGAAACTCTCGAAGCGCTGCCGCCGACTGCAGCAGACAATGCAGGGCGCGCGTCGTCACCAAACACGGAGCACAGAACACACACACCAGCACGCACAAGCACAGTATCCAGTGTTGGAGTGCATCGGGAAGTTCCGGCGGGCAAGCGGTATCCGAGTGGCACGTCGCAGCCGGGCGAGCGCCAACGGACAGTCCGACGAGAGCGAAGAAGGAAACTAGTGATGGGACAAATCTTTATCCGAATCGAGATTCGGAGCCGAATCTGGAGATTCAGAAAGATTCAGAAGAGTACACGAATCTCAAGCGATTCGGAAAAGTTCAAAAAGATTCGGAGCGTTGCCATGGTTGCCAGATCACGTTGATAAGTGTTTCAACTTTTCGTGATATTAACTTCACTAAATTCTACGAAGTGCACAAAATAACATTGTAATATAATATCGTAGTAATAAATGAAATGTTTCGCTTTGTTTATATTATTTTGGATGTTTGTTGAGAACGGTAGCCAGACATCACGGGAAAATTGGTTTCGGTTTCGGATTACGACTAAAATAGGCATGCTAGGTGCACGTGGAAATACAAGTGCTTGTTTTCATCGCAGCAAGAGATAGATGCCGTACGTGCTGTTCGGCATTGACACATTTCATGCCCATAATTACGGTCATAGTGGCACACACCACACAAGTGAGTATGTTCGATTCGATTATCTTCAACGTGTGTCCACTGAGGTATTGTTATCGGAACACGGGAAACATCCTGAAACTCCTTGCGCCGTACAATGACAGTCTCCTGTACTACATTTGTACCTTTCTGGTTAATGATATTCAATTTAGTTAGTGTTTGTTTCCGCGTTGGACACACCTGTGTTGTGTTTCTTTTTCATCAAATAAAATTCAAATACACAAAACTTGCTGCCGAGAACGGAGAAGGCTCCACCGGTGCCGGTACGCGGTCGAAGTTGTGACGAGCAACATTCATCTCGCTCTCGCGCCTTACAGGTACAGACATACGCAGCTCTAGAGGAGGAGACGAATAATTTCCTTGCCTGAATATATTTATTGTGCGTTGCGCCACATTATGTATAATACGCAGCATTTCGCTACATTTTACCGATCACCGCGAAACCGCACAAAAACCAAGACCGTGCATTGGTTAGGCCTACGTCACCCACACCGATCAGCTCAGGTGGATCTGGGCGTGTGCCAGGGTTTAGAATGACAGTACAGTACATACCATACGTTAAAATAAAGAGGAAATCTGGTTATATGCAGTAACAGTACCTAAAAGGAAACACAACTGACCGCGTTCGCGAGCTTTACGACAAGGTTTACGCTGCCGTCTTCAACCAGCGACGAATCGGACGAATCTCCGAATCTGGCGAATATTCGTCGCGGGAAGTTCGGAAATTTCCGAATCTGTCCGAATCCGAATCTCCGGTGATTCGTTCCATCACTAAAGGAAACTAAACTGACTTAAAACTCTCAGCGCTGCGCCGCTGCGCGGCTGCGCTACCGCCGACTGCAACAAGCAACAGACAAAGCCAGGCGCGCGCGCGGAGAACGCCCGCTCGCAGCGCCTCCGCAGCGGATGCGCCTGTCTTTAACATGTGACCTGCGAGAAACCGCAAAACTTCCCCGCCGACCCTCCCTCCCCCCCCCCCCCCAACACCACCGCTCCCTCCCCTCCTCCAGTCACGGATGTACGCGCCCGCTGGCTGGGAGCTGACTCCACTGGAACAAGGGGAGCGGACCGGATCCACCGAACACCATGCGATTCCAGTGCGTTGGTCTCCCTGGATCAGACTGGTTACTCCCAGAATCGCGCGGATCGGAACTGTCCACAAGTTAGAATCCCGCGGATCCGAACTGGAACCGCTCCGATCTGGCATTTTCGTACGGGCCGTTATCGGGCAACTCGGCTGAAGAGCCGCCAAGGTGCACACCGAGTGAAGGGCTATGGGTAAAGTACCCAGCACCTCCACCAGAACATACAATGACAGCTGAGCATGGCCTGGAACTTTCCAGAATAGTAAAAATGGATAGAAGATAGGACTGGAGCAAGCATCCGTGACAATATAACAAAACTGACAGAAGAGAGTCTATCCTGACCACTAAACAAGCTGCAGTACTTTAGTGGTATTCAATTCAATTCAATTCAATTCAATGTTTTATTCAGACAACATACATCACAGTTGTCTAGGAGGCCGTCGCAAAAGGCAACTAAATGCCTGACGAGGCGTCGACCCCCTCCCCTCCCCCCCCCCCCCCCACCCCCCGGCACATCACTCAGCGTGGCACACACGAAGGCAGAAAAATGAAAACCTGCGAAATGTAAACAACCATATGAAAACCCTAAGCACAACAGTGCAGAATAAATCCTCTTCAGAATAAATCCTCTTCTTCGGGGTTTGGCGACTGCCGTAGACGAACTGAACTGAAATGGATGTGGAACCACTTTTCTGGTAACGAGCCGCTGCAGACTGTCGTCGCAAAGCGGCGTGAACGGGTGGACTGGGTAGGTAACACGCGCAATGAAATGTCCATACGGCTTGCAATTCGCGTAACGAGTGTTGATGAAATTTTTGGTGTCGACGAAACGTGCGACAGGCTTTGTGCATCTGCAGGCTTTGTGCATCTCAACCAGAGTGTCGAACCGATATTTTTATCGGTTCGGTTCCGGTTCGGGTTCACGGCTTTCGGTTCAGTTCCGGTTCAGTTCCGGGGAGCAAAAAATAACGGTTCAAACCGGTTCGAACCGGTTCGAACCGGTTTGAACCGCTAAACTGAGAATTTATTTTCCGCGTTTTTTTGGCAATAGGCACTATTTCAACAGTGAAACGAGTAACTGTACACATTTTTTTATCATTCGTATAATCCACTTTTATTTTCAGGTACAAAAAATAAATTTCGTTATTTAATTTCGATGAAACAGCAAAAGAAAAGCTATTCTTCGTTCCAGCTTAGGTTAGAGCACGGCCGATGTTATGAGCCGCAGGGCCAATCAAACAGCGAAAAAGGCACAACGTCATGGCGTACTCTCTGCAGTTGATAGGACCAGCCGCTATTCGCCGTCTCTCTGTGCGTGCTCCTACGCCGGCTAGTCCTATCAAGCGCAGAAAGCAGGCCATGACGTCACGCTGTTTGCGCAGTTTGATTGACCCTTCGGCTCATAGCATCGGCCGCGCTCGGACCTAAGGTAAAATTTAGTATAGATTATCTTATATGATTAGATGTCTTTTTTTTACCTAAGTCGCATAACTTTTATTTTAATCGAAAGGTTATCAGTCTGGTAGGTCGCCTAAAATACCCCTTATTGGTACAACTTTGCGTCGCAGTATTAAAAATCGAATCCTGTCGTGCTCTGGAAGTTGGGAAATCATGAAATAGGCACGTCCTTGTCATATATATCCTGAAATTTAGTTTATAAAGTACGTTTCACAATGTGTATGATGACGACGCAACTGCGCTAAAAGCAATAATATTTTCAAAATGTCAAGAAAAGTTTAGGACAAACCCTTTCAGTCTACTTTTTATCGAAACACTGAGTGACAATCACAACGCTTGCTTTCCTGAGCAACATTGTTTACACTCAGCACCATGATGCAGGCGAATAATCATGCAGAAAAGAGTGACCTTCGTACTGAAATAGGATCTGTCTTAAAATAGCGCGTACAGAACTGAACATTTCCAACATAGTTTGGCGTTTGAGGTTTGTTCTTGACAAAATGTTGGTCAGTTCAATTAAAAAAAAAAGCATCACCATTTATATTTTTTGTTGTTGTTTTGTTAAATAAAACAAAGTAGTATTTCGTACTCTACTCGACATTGTAGCCACTTAATTGGTCACTTTCTGACGGTATGCGTGCGCAATCATCATAGTTCCGCCACTTGCCTCTTTGTTTTGTTTACTTCGTTTTCGTACAGCCCACAAACACATAAAATTGTTGTTCGTCACTTAAAAGAGGCAACATACTTCTATATGTTTGAGAAGTTGAATATGCGTCAGGAGCACATAAGTTAAATCAGCTTAAGAAAGATTGTTTAAGGTTTCCCCAAATCACTTATAGACATGCCTACCGAGGATAAAAACGCGGGAAGAAATTTGCAGAGCGTATTTTATATAATTTGGTGGTGCATTTACTTGTGATGTATATATCTTTAGGGTGATCGTCCCTTTATTTATGTTGTCATATCTCTTCAGGCAGTAAAAAATATATTTTTTTTTATTGTCATCAATACATTTGATTGTATGAAGCTCACATAACCGCTTGACACCGACACGGGAGGACGATACTCACAAATACGTCATCTGTTGAGTCTGCGGGAATGTGTTTTTATGTTCGCTGTTTGGCAGTGTGAAACGAGGTCGCGGGGTATTCCAAGAAGGACTGTGTGCTCAGATTATCGATCTGAAGACAAATACCCGAATTGTGCAAAAAGAAATATAATAAATGGTATTCTTCTAATTAATTCTATACAGGACGCCTTACTGCAAAAAGGAATATATAGAGATGCATTTTTAAAGCGTAACCACGTTTGACGGAACTCCGTTTGGTGGGGTCAAAACATTAAGAAATACAGACCTTCACCAACCAAACCCTACATAGTTAGGATCCCGATGTTTCAATAGGTCGGGCTAAATAGGTCGACCGGCACGTAACCATCGGCGTATGTCAACGGACTAGGTCACTTGAAAAAGAAAACGTCAGTGAAGCAAACGACACACTTTAGATGGAAAAGAAGCTGATGCTCTCCACGTGCAAATAGTCGCCCCTGATGAAAAAAGCGCATCGGTTTTGAAACGTCGGGTTCCTAACTGTTTAGGACTTGGTTGGTTGTGGTCTGTATTCTCTAATAGAGATACGTGCAACGATGTTCCTAATTACACATAAATAGGGCGAAGAACAGACAATATATTTCTAATTTAAATCACATTTGGACAACAGCTTGCATGAGCTCGAAACTTCGCAAAATACTGCCTCGGGAGGTTAACGTTATATCCGGTTTTACTTGCACTTGTTTTGGGACCTCATTTTACAACTCAGTTTTTATCAGTCATGCGCGCTCTAGAATTCTATTCGGCTACCGCATATCATCGCAATACTCCTATATATACTGTAAAACTTTTCAATTTGGACATCCCCTTCTGCTATGCTTCGTTTCAGTTTAAAGGGGCACTGCAAAGGGACGAAGAAAACTAAATGCTGCTTCCAAAGGCGTGCCTCTCAGTGTCAAACACGAGCGTTCAGTGACGACATTAGTCTTAGAGCGTCGGATAATGACGACATCCTTTGAAGCACGTGAATCTCACTCAGATGTTCGCTTGGAACATCCGTAAACTGGTGGGGCGTTCAAATCTTCATTAATGAATGTTAATTTCCAACACTTAGGACGATAGCGCATGGTTGTTGCAGGCTCTTGTCGTTTCAGTTCTCATGGTTCAGACCAAGGACGTCATCAACAAAAGAAAATGTGCTCAAATAACGTCTTTCACCTATTAGGTTCAAAATACCTCAGATTTCTTATTTATTTTGTGTTTTATATGTTGCTAGAATCCCGCTCACTAGCTCGAGCGAACGCGATGCAAATAAAAAAAAATGGCCAGAAACGCTTTGCAGGGTTCCTTTAAGTCCAGACGCAGCCGATATGCTACAGGAGCGAGCATGTGGTCTTTAACAGTGACTGCATGAGCACGCGTGCTTGGCAAGGACGCTGAAAGCCCGGAGCTTGTTCTTGTAGGTTCTGCTACGCTCACGCTTTAAGTGAAACCGAGTATTGTGTCGAGAACATCACATTTCACCAGAAAGCTGAACTGTTTAACATGGTTTGCTAGTGTCATCATCGCACTATATCCTAGTGGTCATTGAGAATTATTTTAGAGCGCAGCTCTTAGGCGCTCGTTTCCGGCTTGAGCGGCGTCGCCGTCGCCATCGGCGTAACCGCGCGATGACGATGAGGATGACGTCATCGTGATGACGATGACGTCATTATTATGACGCTAAATTACCCGCTAAATTTAGCGGAAAACATTTCCCCGATAAATCTAGCTGAAAAAATTTCCCCACTACATTTAGCGGAAAAAGCTTCCCCGCTAAATCCAGTGGAAAAAATTCCCCGCTAGTTAGGGGAAAGAATTGCCCCACTTAATTCCCGCTTAATTTACACGCGATGCTCTCGCCAAAGATGTACCCTTCTCACCTCAAGAGCTGCGCTTTAATTCGGCGTTACAGGGGATTGTAAAAATCTTTCATTTTTTGCTTGGAAAATTCAATCCGGTGGTGCAAAATGCACTCTGCATTAACTGCGCTTAGAGTATCGGCACTCCATTCCCCGACATTGTTGTGGGCGCCGCCATTTTGGGGCTTGTGGAAGCAGACTCAACTGCCGATCATCATGATTCAAAAGTGCGACTTTCCCAGCATTAGATTCGGTGTTAGGAAGCTCATGTGATATTGCTTTGCTCTGTCAAGAACGGTTTAAACATTTGTGGAGCGAGGACGGAAAACCATTTGCTGTGATTTCAGATAAAGCTTCAGAAAACTGGGGACCATGATTTTAAGCCACAACATGGCCAAATGTCATTACTCTGAAGCGTAGCTTATTTAGTGGCACGAGTGCAACCCATGTATTCAGAAACAAAAATTATTCTTGCTTGATGCTGCGTCGCGATCAACGGCGCGAATGTTTGACACCACGAAAACGGGCTTTCTGGCAGGACTGATTTTGCAAAAGAAATAGCTTTGCAGGATCACCCGGTCTGGTCTGTGCCGAAGATGTGAAGCAGAGGAAACTTTACACCTAAGTATGTTTTTAGACCCCCCCCCCCCCCTTCTTTTCTTTTTACGATGCCCTCCAGAGAATACTTTTTAATTCTGAGGGACTCCCTCGTCCGTATGGGGGTACCAATTCGACAATTATATTCGTGTCATTTGTTAACAGTAATTCCTCATTTCTTTTATTTTGTACCCAAAAACTGCGAAGTTTCAACTATTTTGAGAATTTAGGCGGCTGCCAACGTTCGGCTGTCTCTCTGAGGCTACAATAATCTTTCTTTTTAGGTACCCCTGCCGTACACGTGCAGTTCTGTTAATCGTCGGATTAATAGGCCATATTTAGCATTTTCAATGCTTCTATTCTCGGGGACAACTTTCTGAGAAAGTTCAGCAACAACGAAAATATGTTTGGGTGTCTCAATGATGTATACATGTAAAATAGTTCGTGCAACAATTTTTGTATTTACAGTAAACACCGCTAAGAGCTGATCCCTGACGTTGATAACTTGCAAAATCGCCCATTAGGTTTCCTCTTCTCTCAATGGCGGATGGCGAAAAAATAGAGGAAAGAAACAGTTGTTCCACCTCAACTCGCTATTAGAACAAGCGGCCACGTGATCTGACGCTAATTATAGTATACCGTCAGTGTTCACCACAGTCATGCGATGCGGTTGGCAAAGAATAACGCATTGGTAGAGCTTTAGGCATTGTTAGAGTTCGGTATCGTCTTTGATTGAACTCGAGCCAACACGAATGTTTGGCGACGCTGATTGTAAAGAACCAGAGCACTCGACTCGGGCTCACGACAATCTAGTACGTCATGGTGTCACGTGACTCGCGAGGAGAAGTCGTGATGGCATGTGACGTCACGCTGTCAACAACGCTAATAGATCTAGACGCGTTCTCAATTTAAGTCGACTTCACGCGGTGAGTCACGCGGCTACGTCACGGGGCCACGTGACGTGACATTATTTGACAGCATGTCTTGGCACCATGACGTCACGTGACACATAATTAATCGCAGTGCCAATACAAAAGCGCCACGAAAACCTATAATTTCTCATACATTGCAAATCGGTGCATGACAATTTGATCAATACATAGAAATACAGCTGCACCCTTTTACATCTCAACTGCTCATTTTGTAACAAAAGAAATAATAAAAATATTACCGTGAACCGTTTTGAACCGGTTACCGTTATATTTTGTTCAGTTCCGGTTCAGTTCCAAGATGGCGGCAAAGATTTCGGTTCGGTTCAGTTCCGGTTCGGCTGAAAATAACGGTTACGTTCCGGTTTTCGGTTCGGTTCGCTTCCGGTTCGACACTCTGATCTCAACTAGGGATGCTGCGAACTTTTTTCGAACCGAAGTTTCGATAATCGATTCAAGCGGTCCGAAATTTTTTAATTTTTTCGAGCTTTTTATATCAAAAAATTCGACAGAAGTCGAATTTTTGAACTTGTTAAATTAAGAAGTTCGATGCTTCTCGAAATTTCGAACTTTGCACGTTCAGAAATGCGGGAGGCACTCACTTGATCGTATGACATTTTAGCGAACGCCCACGTTCCACCGAATGACACTTTAGCGAATAGTCGGACGCCGCAATGCGGCGTTTTCGGGTGGGCCAAACGGGTTCACATTTTTGTAATGAGCCGCCGGAGTCTGTCGCCGCGAAGCGGCGTAAAGCGCAGCGTGGCGGATGGCTTAACGCGCGCCCCCGTTATTCGCTAAAACGTCGATTCGCTCAAATGTCGCTGTTCGCTAAAACGTCATTCGCTCCTGTGATATGGACCCCAGAAATGCAATGCTTTTTTCAAACCTTCGAACTTATTACGCCAAAAAAATTCTATCTTTTTCGAACTTCCGAATCTTTTAAGCTGCAAAATGCGATGCTTGTTGAACTTTCGACATTGATAGACTAAAAAATCGATGATTTTCGAACTTTCGAAGTTCCTACGCTAAGAAATTCGATAATTTTCGAACTTCCAAACTTATTTATCTAAAAAAAACTAAAAAAATTATTACTTTTTTGAATTTCGAAAAGTCAAAAGGTCAATGAACTTCGAAATTTTAGAGTAAAAGTTCGAAGTTAGTCGAACTTCGAAAGACCGGAGGGTGGTTTCATTTGGATTCAGGGAGCGAAATACAGTCTTTTTTTTTAACTTTTACATGCGGTGCCGCATTCCTTGCGAAAGACAATGCCGTTTATGTCGATGTTCTGGCATACTTAGTTTTAAAGAAATAAATTCCCGAAGGAGCGAGAAAGGACGACAGGTTTTTGAAGATTGTCGTTTGTGTCATATTTGAAGCGCGCTATAGCCGAAGCTATTTATGGTAGAGATGATAAACTTTTTAAGAATGATCTATGTATAGCCTAGGTATCTCTCGTCTTAAGATATTATTATTGCTATTCAAAAGGAGTTTCGAAGAAATCTCCAAACATAAATCTACGGGCAATTATGCCCTAAACTTAATTTTTTTTTCGTCTAGATTTTTTGAGGTATCGCATTTAAATTAACACCACAGACAGTACATATCATTGCCCTCTGTAGAATACAAAATATTTTTTTTGACGTTGAGGAATAAATTATCTCTTGGGGAAGATTTCAGAATTGTTCAAGTTCAGCACGTCATTAAAAAAAAAAACTTTTTTTTCTTGCGTTACGTTCTTGCGTTACGTTCTGAGCCTTTGAATATGCAAGAATACAACACTTCCGGGGGATTCTTGATAGTCTTTTTTTTCAGCTTTTCATCCCCGCATTTATTGTTATGTTTAATATTTTTTACCAATTGAACAGTTATTTGAGGACGGAAAGGGCATTGCTTAGAACTTCCGCATTTGACAATGCCTGACATTTGACAGGCATTTGACGAGTAGGGCCTTCTGACTACGAGTTTCCGACAATGACCATCTACGCGATCTTTTATGCAGTGAAGAGCGACAGTAGCTATACATAGGCATGAATAATTTCAGATTAAAATAAGCTCGACCACGCCCTCTTTTCCTGTATTGTTTTTTTTAACAGTCCAAAATACCGGGGGGGGGGAAGGGCTGGACCCCCCCCCCCCTTTTTTTTTTTTTTTTGTTCTTTCTCTTCCGACGCTACTGGTATGGTAGAAGGCTCCTCAACCTCGAGTTCTGTCGGCCTCTGTGCTTTTTGCTCGGCGTTTCCTTCGTCCCGGAAAATAAACCTCCAGTGCAATTACAGACTAAACTTACTATATTCCAGCGTCACTCGGGTGGCGTTCGATCGGATTACTACCAGCGTGCAAGGGGTGGGGAGGTAGTTTGCCAGATCACTTCAAGGTTTTTCTGCGCCTCAACCACCTGCCCGCCCCTAGCCATTTCGAACTGGATGAGTATCATAAAACACTGCGTTCGTGTGATCGCTACTGCGTGATGGACGTTAAACCCCCCCCCCTCCCTCCCGGGGCTGGCGGTCAGAATTACTGATCTATGGTCACACACCACTCTGCGCTGGCAAATATTCTAGCACATCCGGGACACTCGTCTTATTTGGCCGGTGTGTTGTGTTCTGTGAAAGTCTTGACCACCCAGCATGACTCTTTACAGTCGCGGCTAGGCGAACTGGAGGACAGGTCACGGCGCGACAACCTTATATTTCACGCAATTCCTGATTCTCGTGAATCATGGCAACAATCGGAGGAACAATTGCGGAATTTTCTTGCGGGAACTATTGACACACTTTCGGGCGGTGCAATTGAGCGTGCTCATCGCTTAGGGTTCTACTCGGCAAATAAATGTCGTCCCCTCATAGCTAAATTTTCAAGCTACAAAATAAAAGACAGCATACTTTCCGCACGCTCAAAATTGAAAGAAAAGAACATCAATGTTAGCGAGGATTTCTCTCCTGCTACGCGTTACGTTCGAAAAAAACTAATTGAGTTTGCTAAAAATCAGCCAGAAGCACCACCGTTTCAGCTTCGCTATAACAAGCTCGTCATAAACAGGAGGCAGTACATGAATGACACTGCAACTGAAAGCGTGATACGACTTGCGTCAGATCATACCCCTGATAACCAACAGCCCAGTCTTTCGACACGTGGTTTGAGATAGGAAAACGCAAGGGGCAGTGGACGAATTTTATCTGATGTTTCGGTACTTTTTTCTAACATTCGGAGCGTTATTAACAAGCGTGATTCCTTAACTTCTGCAGTAGATAGCTGTAATGCTGACGTAATAGTTCTATCTGAAACCTGGCTGCACTCTCAGTTCCGTGATCATGAAATGTTCCAAGACGCGCATCGTTTTTCTGTTTATCGCTGTGACCGCATAACCCGTCGGGAGGCGGTGTTCTTTTGGCGATATCTAAAGAATTTCCATCTCAGTGTATATATGTCCCCAGTGACTTAGAGATTGTGTGGGCTATCATGGAACTGGGTCACCAAAGAATTGTCATTGGTGTTTGCTATCGCCCCCCCCCCCCCCCCCACACACACACTTATTCTTCTAGTTTTGTAAATGATCTACACGATGTAACCAACCTTGTCAGAACTCGCTATCCCACGTTACCTTTATTTTTGTTTTGTGATTTTAATATTCCAAATATAACATGGGATGGCGAGACACCCAGCATGGCCCCCTTTTCCACCCTAGCTAATGAATTTTTAGAAATGTGCTCTGTCTTTTCATTCACACAACTCGTGAAACAACCTACCAGAACGACCTCATCTGTCGCAAACGTCCTAGATCTCATGCTAACACCTCAGCCCGATCTTGTAACTGGCATCAGTTATATTCCCGGCCTGAGCGATCATTCCCTACTTTCACTTCACACAAACCTGTCGCGACCTAAAACCATTAAAAAAGTGAAAACTATTCGCAACTGCAGGAATGCGAACTTTGAAGCCATAAATACTGAATTATCCGTGTTTCTTGATATATTCTTGAAGGATTTTGATAAACGTAGCGTACAAAATAACTGGGATATGTTTGTAACCAAGGTTAATGCTCTAACGAATAAGTACATCCCTACTCGCACTATTATCTCTAACAGTAACGCACCGTGGTTTAACGTTCGCATAAAACGCCTATCTAACAAAACAAAGCGACTGTTCAGGTCAGCTAAACTTTCTTCAAACGATGCGCGCTGGGCCGCATATCAGCTTGCTTCCGAGGAATACGTAACAGCGATAAGAGACGCCAAAGAAGAGTATCTTCAAAATATTTTGCCAGTCATGCTAACAACTGACACAAAAAAGTTTTGGCGTGTTATTAACCCAAAAGATAATAATGATATCACCCTCGTCAACAGTGATGGTAATGTCATTCCCTCTAATCAATGTGCCATCGTTCTTAATGATATATTTTCACGCAATTTTACCGTAACTACTGATGTCCCATTGCCTAATATAAACTCATGTGATTACCTTGCAATGTTTCCTGTTATTATTGATCTCAGTGGTGTTGAAAGCATAATTAGATCACTAAAACAATCTTCTGCCCCTGGTTGCAATCTAATTGACCCAAAATTTTTAAAAAGTACCAGTGTTTATTCCTCTATTATTTTATCAAAAGTTTTCCAACAGTCCCTTGACGATGGTTTTCTCCCTGCTGAGTGGAAGGTGGGAAAGGTTGTTCTACTCCACAAATCAGGTAACAAGAATTCTCCCCTTAATTATCGACCAATGTCGCTCACAAGCATTCCATCTAACCTGGCCAACTTTCTTGAATCGAATTCATTTTTCACTCCTTCACAACACAACTTCCGTAAAACTTATTCGTGCGAAACTCAGTTGGTACTTTTCACTCATAAACTAAACGCCATTCTTGACCGATCATCACTTGCCGACTGCATTTTTTAGACTTTTCGAAAGCATTTGATAAGGTGTGTCATAAGCTTTTACTTCTTAAATTAAGTCAGCTTAATCTCTATCCCAAACTTCTTATATGGCTTAAATATTTTCTCGTTAACCGTTTTCAGTTCGTTTCAGCTAACCGCCTCACATCTCCCCCAAGTGGCGTCCACTCTGGTGTGCCCCAAGGCTCTGTGCTTGGCCCTCTCCTTTTTCTTATCTACATTAATGACCTCTCTTCTTGTGTTTCTTCCCATATTAATTTGTTTGCAGATGACTGTGTAATTTTCCGGGAAATTTTATGTGATAACGATATAACCACTCTTCAATCTGATCTTAACGCCATCTCTGTATGGTGCAAAACATGGTGCATGGAACTAAACATTAACAAATGTAAACTTATGCGTGTCTCTAGAAAAAAATATTTACTCACCCGGTTACTCTTTAATAATGTGCCTTTAGACGCCCTATCTTCTTATAAATACCTTGGTGTTCACATTTCATCTAACCTAACTTGGAGCGTTCACACCTCGTACGTTATTAATAACGCTAACCGCATGTTGGGTTATCTTCGACGTAACTTTGCAAAAGCATCTTCATCCCTAAAACTACTACTATACAAGGTCCTAATTCGCTCTAAACTCGAATATTCCGTTTCAGTTTGGGATCCAAGCCAAGAAAACTTGATACACTCACTTGAAATGGTTCAAAATAATTCTGTTCGTTTCATATTGTCTAACTATAATAGAACTGCAAGCATCAGGACAATGAAATCTAACCTTGATCTGCCATCGCTAACGTCCCGCCGCAAAACCCCTCGTCTTTGTCTCTTTCACAAACTGTTTCTTCATCCCTCCTTGCGCGCGCAACATATTTTACCCCCCCCCCTCAATACATCTCATTTAGATTAGATCATGTTCATAAAGTCGGGATTCCATCGTGTAGAACTAATGCTTTTTTTCAGTCATTCTTTCCTCGCACATCAGTGGAGTGGAATGGCCTTCCCGCCCCGACAGCAACAATCAAAGATCTCCAGCAGTTCAAGAACGCCATAGCTAACATTGTATAACTAAGAGTTAATTTACTGTACTAATAACCACTGCTTTTTTTAACTTTATACTTATACATTGTACCCACTCCTCTCTAATGCCTTTGGCCCTGAGGGTATATGAAATAAATAAAAAAAAATTAATTGCCACACCAAATTCGCGCAGTCTAAATATCACACCCGAACCTTTCTAACTTGGAATACAATTTAGCGCTCAAAACACAAGGACAAAAAGACGAGAATCAGACACCACAGTGCGCTCACTGTGGTGTCTGATTCTCGTCTTTTGTCGCTTGTGTTTGACGCTAAATTGTATTCCAAGTTCCAAAACCAACTAGCCCAACAATCTACTCTACTGAACTTTTCTAAACCTGATTTCGTAAAAACCAGTGAGATGTGAAAACGTTATCTGAAACTGTAGTGGAACATGAAAGCCGGACTTCGAACTTGGACTTAAAATAAATTCGAAATCTTCGAATATTTTTTTTTGAATTTAGCCTTAAAAGAAATTTGAAACCTTCGAACTTTTCGAACTTTATGTAGAAAGAAATCCGAAATCTCCGAATTTTTCAAACTTTATGTCTATAAAAATTCGAAACTTTTGAATTTCAGATCCAAAGAAATTCGAAATCTTCAAATTTTCCGAACTTCAGATCCCAAGAAATTCAACATTTTGGAATCTCTCGAATTTCAAGTTAGGAAAGTTCGTAATCTTCGAATATCTCGAACCTCAAGTAAAAAATATATTCGAACTCGAACTTTTAGAAACCGTGAAACCTTCGAACTTTTCGAATTCGAAACTCGAGGGCGTTCAAAAATTGCAAACTTTTCGAATTCGATCCTCGGTACGGTTCGAAAATATCGAAAATTTTTTTGAATTCGAACCTCAGGTCGGTTGGAAAATATTGAAACCGTTTGAATTCGCACCTAGGGTGGTTCGCGACATCCCTAATCTCAACACCACATGTTCTATAGTCTCGTCTTTCTCTTGGCATACGACACACCGCGTATTCATTTCGTCATACTTTACCCAATATGCCCTAGTCCGCTGTACTCCTGTTCTAGCCTCGAATAACAACGAGCTCCCCCGTGAATTATCCTACCAATGTTCCTTCCTTATTTCCTGTTTTCGTCCCCTATACATAGTTAAAGCTTATTTTCCCTGCATTCTTTACTCCCACATCATTCTCTATGTTTCTTTTACTTCCTTTTTCACAGAGGTAGCTTGTTCTGCATCCACACTTGATGGTTGGTATTTTAATTTTAGTTTTCGGGTTCGGTTTGACCATTTAGTCTTCCAACGTTTTATGTACAGATGAGTATAAATACCTTTCTCGCCCATTTTGTATACTGAATTCTGTGCAGTCTTTGTTCAAATTTCAACTTACCCATCGCCTCTCTAGCCCCGAAAGATTTCCAGCCCATGTATCCCTGCACTCCTTCATTTGGTGTATTCCCATGCAGCCCCAGTGCCAGTCTGCCCACGCTCATCTGCCGGGTCTCTCAGCTCGACTGGACCTTAGACTTCATGCATAATACCGCACTGCCAAAAGACAACCCCGGATACCACGACTCTTTTCCATATTCCCCGAACAACTTTATATATATTGTTAATTCCATAGTGTCCTATGCTTCATAATTGCTGCATTCCTTTTTCATTTCTTTAGCACATTTTTTTCCTGTTCTCCTAAGTGTTGTTTTCCCTCATTTATTCCTACTCCTAGGTATTTGTACTTATCTACGTGTTCTATTAAAGCGGTTTGAATTTGCAGCGGTATAAACCGTTATTCCCGACTTGTCGCTACTGAATATTAGGCCCAGAGAGTCTCCTTCCTCTCCACAGATCTTAATCGGCTCCTGTAACTTATCCCGGCTATCTGCCAACAGTACACTGTCGTCTAAGTAGAACATTCCTGGTATAACTTGGTTTACTTTTCCCCTTTCTCCATACATGACGTATCAAAACCTAAATTGCAATCTTCTAATTTCTTTTTCTTTCTACTCAGGTATATCATGAAACGTAGGGGTTATAGGGGACAATCCTCTTTTAGTTCTGCCTGTTCTCTAATTTCTGCTTCCCATGTTAAAACAACCTTATTAGATTATGCATACCTGTTGTAAAAGCTTAATCAAGGGTGCATCTAAATCATGCTCTCTTAGCTGTACCCAGAGGTTTTCCTCACTCACATTGTCGTACGCCCTTTTAATATCTAAAAATGCTATCTATATTGGTTATTTTCTCATCCATGCCACCTCTATACATTGAGTGACGATGACTAAGTTATCGTCTAATCTATGTTTTCAGAACCCGTTCTGCAGCTCACCTAAAATGTTTTCGGCCCATTCTTCCATTCTTCTTTTTACTAACTGTATCGCTAATCTGTACAGGACCGAAGTTACTATTATTGGACGGCATGATGTTATGCTTACCTTATTTCCCTTGCCTCTATAGAGCAATCTCATTATATGCTTACTGTCCACTCAATGGGTACCTCTCTCCCCCCCCCTTATTATTTGATGAGTTGCCTGTCTTAACTTTATTTCCTTTTTGTTCCTAGTGTGCTGACTAGTCTCCGTCCTATGCCATCTGGGCCTGTCGCCGTTGCAGCAGGTACTTTACTTTCTGCCATGTCCCATTCCTTCGTGGTCGTCTCAGTTGTCTCGCGAGTTTTCTCGTCTAGTGCCATGTCGCTGTTTGTGCTTTGTCCAATCTTTTTCGGTTCAAATCCGGCGAATGTTACCTCGATTGTTCGTCTAATAGATTTCCTTGCCTCCTTGCCCTCCACACGTATACCCTCTTGTGTGGTCAATGAACACTGGAACCCTTCTGTCTTTCTTCGCTGCGTATTAATGTGCTCCTATCACCTTTTTGCTGCATTCCTATCATTTTGATTTACTTCCATCATCCACTGCACTCCAGCCCTACCAATCTTGACTTGGATAAGAGCAGATACCTCTTCTTTTCTTTCCTGAAACATAATCCATTTCGACGCTAACTTAGCCGGTATGTCCCCCCTTTTCTTCGCCCATCTGTGTATACGTATTAGCCCCGAGAACATGGCGTGGCGCCACCTGACGGGCCTATCGTCGTGACGTAGGATGAGGGATCACGTGACCGTTTCCTGCACTCTGCGTCGAGAATGGAGTGTCTCGGTCTCCACTTTTTTAATACTACAGGTGTTTAAGGCTTATTTTAACCCAATGTTTCGTTTCACTACTCGACCCAGTCGAGTTCCTAAATCGGCTACCGTACGAATGCTTCCGGGGAGCCGGTTAGCCGGTTGCAGGCGAGCAGGGAAACGGTCGCTGCACGGATGCGCGGCGGCGTGGACTGGCGCGGCGGAGGGTACGGGTCAACTTGTCGTTTTCGGCGGCTGTCTCGTGTATCGCAATGAATGCTTACGAAGTGCGACCTACCGTTGAAGGTAGGCGAGTTTTTTTTTTAACCTCTGTTTGACCGGGCACCCCGGTACAACTGCGTACCCCTTTTCAGTTGTGCTGTCTGTAAGCAGCATCAATGCGTTCGTGGACAAGGCCCACTAAATGTCCCGCCTGTTGCTTGAGGGCGAAAGCATTCTTGAAGCGGGACACGTGTTCTGTAGAATCAAGAAGCTGGATAAGGATTGCTACACGTTCATTGGATTCGTACTCCAAACGTCGGCACTCGCTTCGTACCCGCACGAGCTGGATGGAAGAAACGTCGGTGACACATCGATCTCCTGCAAAGCATTGGTGAAGGGACATGCCGTGTATCATTACTTGTACACGTAGCAGAGCGCGTTGAAAACTACAGAATACACTGAAAGAATAAAACACACGGCACATCTGTGCTTCGTATGAAGCGTGGAATCCAATCCAAGGAATCATCTTGGCACGCGATATAAGCAGCAGGGATGTCCTGGTTTCTCGCTGCCGCAACGCAGTCAAACGCAGTCAAACGCAACTGTCTGAACCGGGCTTAACTCAGACAGTTGCGTTTGATTGCGTTTGTCTGCGTTTCCGCTTCGAGAAATCAGGACATTCCTGCTGCTTATATCGCGTGCAAACATGATTCCTTGAATTGGATTCCCGCTTCATACGAAGCACAGATGTGCCGGTGTCTCGCTTTCGGTTCTCAACACAACGCAGTTAAACGCACTCATGATCGCAAGTGTCTCAACCGGCCTTTAGAGATTGCGATTTGTGATGAACGGTGAAGTGAAGCGCCTTTTTCCAAATATAATCGGTCGTCTCCCGTTGTTATCGTAGCTCAGGAATAAAGAAAACAAATTCTCGTTGCTCAGTGGTAACCTGCTCGCTTCCCCAGTCGCGAGTCGCGAGTCGCATAATCAATACAATGCAACTAATCTTTTTTTTTTTACGTTTTTGAAGCACAGGTTTTGTAACGTTTCTGCGATGTTGGAATTTTCGAGCGACGAATATTAAAGCTTGTTGATAACATTTAATTTCATAAACTAATATCAGACCATTCAAAGGCCAATGACCGTTCGTGTACAGCATCGCTGTTTTTCTTTTTCTAAAGAAAGATTATGCAAATATTCCTGTAGCTAGGTGTATTAGAGTTGTAGAATTGTTTTATTTGGGCTCCTACAAGATAAGCAGATAGGTTACAAAAATAAAAATATTACTTGCTAATACGAGTGCAGCTACTTGCATCATCAATCTTTAAAGTAAAATAAATAAAGCCACGTAACATTCTCACATTTATGCAGCTGCTGGTTGCTCAAATACCACTCACTAAGCTGTGAGTGATGTTTGCATTAAAATAGTCAGTGAACTTTTATGGCTTGTTACCCTCTGTAAATTACTGTTTCAAGTCTATGAGCACTCAGCTCTACTTGCATTACGTGACGCCAACTTGTACATACATTTTTAACCCCATTGTTCAAATAATATTAAAGCTGTATCAGAAAGGTACTGCCACGCAGGGTGAGACTGTTCACATTTTATGAATCATATTGGAATGCTTTTCCTTGGTGTAGATGTGGTAGCTGATATTTGGGTCGGTCGCGTAACTGCGGCATTGCGGCCCCGAACAGTACTTTACCATCGCTTCCTGAGCTCGACAGCTGCCGAAGCCGATCCACGCCTGTACTGATCAAGCTTCAAACACACAAAAAATGCGAAAGTACCGATTGAAGGGCTTCCGAAGGCCCCGACCAAAGCAAGGCGGAATAGCTGGCCTTATCACGTGATCCTCCATCCTACGTCACGGTCAAGCGATCGCAGCGCTCCAATCGGTCCCGCTCGGGGCCAATAGTATATACGTAAAGTATATACGGAAGAAAACGCACTTGAGACGGTTGTTGGTCTCAAGTCTCGAAAAGGGTCTGACTCAGGCCGGAACGTCGACCAACTTTACCAATAATATGTTTTAGAAACTCCAACAACCGTCTCAAGTACGTTTTCTTCCGTATATAATTTTCGTATATATATATACTTGAATCTTTGGGCAACGAGGTCACGAAGTCAACAATATATATATATATATATATATATATATATATATATATATATATATATATATATATATATATATATATATACGTATATATACAGGGTGTTTTTTTTAAGCTTAACAGAATTTTTTTTTAAAACCATGAAAGCTAGATTAATGCGGTTTGCGCAGGTGAGTTATACGGCCAGGGGGACAAAATATAGGAGGCTAATCGTAACGATCAGTCGGCTAATTAGTTAAAATTCGTTAATGAAATTTTTAATTAACGAAAATAGACATTTAGTTGCAATTAGAAACTTGCTCAGCGTCATCGAAAACCACTAAATAAGTAATTTTCAGAAAGACTTTGAACGCGTGTGAAGCGTAGTAGTGCACTAAATTAGCACTCGTGGAGCACGTACAAAGCTAGCGGTTGCGATAAGGCGCCCGCACAATTTTTCCGTCTCTTATCTAGCCCCAGCCTTGTACCTGCTCCACGAGCGGTAACTTTAGTGCACTACTACGCTTCTCACGCGTTCAACGTCTTTCTGAAAATTAGTGATTTAGTGATTTTCGATGACGCTTAGCAAGTTTCTAATTGGAACTATATGTCTATTTTCATTAATTAAAAAATTAATTAACGAATTTTAATTAATTAGCCGACTGATCGTTACGATTAGTCCCTTATACTATGTCCCCCTGGCCGTATAACTCACCTGCGCAGACCGCATTAACCTAGCTTTCACGGTTTGTTTTTAAAAATTCTGTTAAGCTTAAAAAAAAACACCCTGTTTATATATATATATATATCTTTTTTTTAGAGTATAACGTTTTTTAGCGTTCCGTTTCTTGAGTTATTTTGTGGTTGCCGTGCTCGGCTTTCTATCGCTCATTACATTTTGGCCTTGTTTCTCTTCCTAGGTGCGCCGTTGCCTCTCCTTCTGGCTTTACATCAGGCCTGGACCCATCGTCTGTTACCGGTCTGACCTAGGCCCTCGGTTAGATTTAAGTGAGCTTTGTTTTATATCGCGCAGTGTGTTTATTATATATTTTTTCACCCACTCCCCGGTCACTGGAACTTTGCCGCTTCGTCCGTGTGCCAGTAGAACGTGCAAACCCTTCCTGACAGACAACACGAGAGCTTCGTGGTTAGCGTTAGAGGAGTGGCTATTGAGAGTCATGGATGATTCATTAAAGCGGGCGACTATACCGCTGATGACAATTTCTAAAGATGCCTCTTTTTGAGGTGCAAAGGCGCGTACAAATAAAGCAATCTGGAAATAACGAACGAAGTCTACGACTGCATATTGGGTCGTCGTCTTTGTACTGACTAAAGTAATGTTTTTTTTTTGTTTGTTTTTCCGGGGTGATGAGCGCAGTCGTGCAAGAGGTTAACTGCACGCATCTCAAAAAGGTTTTGTCCTGTTCTGGTTTTATATATCGGTCACGCTGTCGACTGGCCGGTCTTCAATTGGTATATTCAATTTCTATTGGTTCTTTTAAAACCAACCAAACAAACAAACAAAAAAACAAAAAACTGTTCAGGTTCAACTCCTGAAACGAGGTAAACAGTTACCCTCTGCGTGGGATGCACCTGCCTGTTGATTGGGAGAACTCCAAGGACAGGCGGGCATGCAGTACCGAGATTGGGAATGGACGCTCTGCGTGCGCAGCTTGCCTCTCTCCCGTGTCAAGAGTGTTCACGGCGCAACGGTGAACATCAAATGCGCGGGAACTCCGTCGTCCCTCCTTATTTTACGGTCGCTTGCGGCGGCGGCGGGAAATGGATCCGTGACGTACGGGCCGCCGAGTTGCCCGTCGCAGTTGAGATCCTCTTTGGGCGTCGCTCGTGTTTCACGCTTTGGGTGCCCGCAGGCGACACGCCGAGTGCCTGCGGCGCTCCATCCGTTACCATTCCCCGAGCGAGCTCGCGGTACCGCCAGGTGCGGCTGCGAGGCGATCAAAGTCGTTCCGCCGTTCTCGGCAAGAGTGTCGTGGTCGCGTCGCCGGAATACAACGCCTCCATCTTACTTGTCTCCGAGATCAGGCGAAATCAAGGGTACTTCAGTTTTGGTTGGAACTATATGATGCATCTAACTAGATGCGAGATTCTGTAAACTGAATCTGCGGGACGCGAGGTGGGAGATCTCATAAGCAGCTCTTGCTACTACCACGTAGAGCGACCCGATAAACTTTTCCCAGAAACTCTGGTGCCGCACCCAACAGGCGGCGCCGGCGAAACAGGGCTTTTCATGTATCTAGATAGTTATAGCACGAAACATCGGAGCAAGCGCTATCTAGAATGCTAGGGACGATTCCGACATTTCGTGTAAAATGTGTTGCCCGGCAGCGGGACCGTGTAGATGTCTCTAGAACTACTACTCTTCAGTTTTCCTGTGGAGCGAGGGCAGGGCACTTTCCTAAGTTCTGCAGACCCCTGCTCCTGACGGAGAAGACGAGTCATGCAGAGAGTGCGATGTCCCTATTTCTTCCCTCGCTCTTCTTTATCTACTTCTTCTTGGAGCGCTCGAAAGGTGCGCTTGACTTGTCCTCCCTTGCATAAAAAAGTCAACGCCAGGCAGGGATAGGCAAAATACTTAATTGTATTGAAATACAGATGCAAAATACTTCAACAAAAATATATTAAATTATAAATGAAATTACAATTGTGAAAAATGTATCCAAATGCAAAATTCAAAACCAACGGGACCTATTTGATCCTCTTCAAATACTTTTCCAAATATATGTGGCTCTCATAGCTTGATATCTGTGAAGTAAAGTTCTTTTGAAGTTGAGAGAGGCGTCAGATGTCGAAATGTCATCTCACCAATCGCGGCTGGTGACTCCGATGTCGACACACACCTGCCGACCCGGGAACCTGCCCTAAGTGCCCTGCCCCTGTGGCTACGGCGGATGCTCATCATCTGCTGTGGCTCTGCTCCGGGACCAAGACCACCCCTGAGAAGATACTTAGCGAGGCCGGACTAAAGGGTCACCCACACGGTAACTACACCCAATGGGTGAATGACGACAAGTACTACAAGTCGCTCTTGCAGTTCCTGCACGACGCTGGACTGCACTCCTTTCTTCGAACCCCCTCTCCCTCCCCCCCTCCCCCCTATTATGCCGTGTGGCACATTTTACGAATGAAAAAAAAAAAAGACTCCGATGTCGAGCTTGCGACGACGACTTGATGGCGTGAACTTTGGGGGTGGCTCTATAAAAATCGCCGCACGATCGGTCCGTGCTTCCCTCGTCTCCCGAGGAGTGACACGACACAACGGGCAGACAACGAATAGGTTTACTTTACTTCCCGGTTGCCCATCCCCGAGAGAGGGCAGTCCGGTCCCGCCAACCCTGGTTGTCACCCGTCGTTCTGAGCTTACAGTCGGAGTCCATGTCCAGGCCTGCTGGTCATCCTTCCCACGCCAGCGCCGCGTAGGCTAGCTGTTCTGGAATATCATAGCCTGAGTCTCGCTGAAGAACCACTCCGGGATCGTTATAATCTAGGCCGGTATGGCCAGGGCTCGCCGTTCCTGCCGGTCCTGGTCCAAACCTCGCTGCTGCACCACTTCGGGGATCGCCATGGGCCAGGTCAGCTCCATCGTTCCTGCCCGGCCCAAGCCCCGCACAGCACGCTCTGTTAGCTGTATATCAATTTATTATCATTAAAACTCATCAGTTTTGTAAAAAGAAATCGCCCTTTTTTGTGATATTTATTAAGCTAATTGGGTATATTTTTCCCAAATTAATAATTCCGGGCGAGTTTTTTTCTGTGGTATACTCTCTAGGCAGTGAAAGCTTAACCGAAAACTTAATGAACTTGAAGAACAGAAAAAAGTTCGAAAGCTTAATAATGTCTGCCTAAAACCTAAAAAGCAAAACTGCAAATGCCGAGAATCCGAAAGTGCATGGGCAACAACGCGGTGCCTGAAATTCTCTTTGAAGCTTTTGCTAACCTTTGAAAACAGGATAGGACGGTCAGTAGGATATCTAGGTTTCTTTCGTCCACGGACATGCACGTTTTCTAGCTGTTCGTGCTGGTGTTTCCACACGTTGCCTTTGTGTGATAGTGCCCTTCTACGACGAGTCACCCATGACCCTCAGAGCTGCACACTGTCACCGTTGTTGCTCGTGACCTATATAAGAACTAGTTTTCTGTAAGGTAGCGAATTGGGCGAGTTGGCAAACGTTATACATGATGAAAACCGCTCAAACGACGAAGACGGAGTGAAGACAACAGACATGACAGGACGAAGCTGTTCTCACAAGTAATGTTTTATTAATTAAAATGACAGAAAGAAAACAGCTTAGCCGACTCTGATTACATCAAGGAACACCTACTTATCAATCAGGCACCACACAATCTGCGGAGCTGAAACGGCTCACACACCGCTATTCATATTAGCTCGCAAAAAACAAACCTCTTTCTCTGACAGAGCTACCGGCGGCGCACTTTCAAGCTGTTAATTGTTGTCTTTTTGACGGGTGTCCAATGTTATGATTTTATACTTTCGGCGTCATTATTATACAGAATGGGTGATTACTAATTTCTGGTGAATTAGTAAATTTCCCCAATGAACTTCAAGAATAATACAAAAAAGAGGACAATTGTTTTTAATGAAGTGACAAATTTGAATTGTGTTCACTTGCCGCGTGTAACGCACATTCCGCTAAGCTAAAAAATAATTTTAAAAAAAATCGGTGAGCTTTTTTTTGCATTCGCTCAAAGGCGAGCTTTCCTCCGCGTCTGCCGGTTTTACGGTGAGATTTTTTCCGGTGAGCTATTCTCCGGTATGCTTTTCTCCGGTGAGCTTTTCTCCGCCGCCCCGATATGCCACGTGTCGGTAAAGTGTGGAACTATACCGCCGTGTCACCGAAAGTTGGTCTTGCGGGGTTCGGGTTTGTACTGGCACGGACTCGAGGTTGATTGAATTTTCTATTGGCAATCAAAACATTGAACTCTGGTGCCATTCTGCCTCCAAACGTGTAAAGTTTATGGAATGAAAGCCTCTATAATTTAGTTCCTTCGTCATGGATTAAACCATCGGGAAACCTGAGGTGATTGGTGCTTCTGTCCACCGTCGAGACGTTAGGCTCCGGTCGCTTTGAGACACAAAATATAAGACCTTGACTCGCGTATTCCGTACAACCTGCGCTAAACGTGGACGAAAGAGTGTCATGAACGTGGTGCACTGAATTTTTTTAATAATAATGCACCGATGAACTATCACAGAGCGCGGTTCTGTCTGGTTCATTGGTTTGGTTACGAGACGACGTGGGGCTTCGTCGCTTCCTTCCTTGCTTCTATCTCGATGTCACGGACGTTGGGATATAATACCAATTACCAGATACGCAATATGACAAAAGCAATAAACTAAATATCAATATTACCGCCGATCCTCTTTTCATCGATAAGGTGGCTCTCGTTCGGGTTGAGGCGATCGGCATGAGGACGATGTCGGTCGGCTGGCTCGTCTGCGAAGCGCGATGCTTTGATCAGGTGATTATAAAAACATGACCGTTGCGAAAGGCAAGTTTATTCAGTTATTAACGTTAGGATGTGGTTCTAAGTAGTATATAACGAAAGTAGAAAGATCGAGTCATGGCTTTTTTAAGAGAAAGAATGTAGGTGCCCTCCGTTCGCTTGTAAGCTGACAAGGCAGCGAAAGCTGCAACCACGCCATCCCGCTAGCTTACGCTGACCGAAAATTATCCTTGGAATTCTGAAGACAAAGCTGTAGTGGTGCGCATGTTCAGTAGCAGCATCTACCTCCGCTAGAAATCAAAAAGACAACGCCTAGTCGGCGTTGACTTATTTATCTTTGTTTTTCGCATATTTGTATACGCCTTGCACGTTCTTGTAATGTTTTTAGTGACACCGGTCATACAAAAAAAAATTATGTTACCTTTCGGTTATTCTCCTCTTCACAATGTTTTCTATTTGTTGAACTTGCTATCTTTCTGCTGCTGAATTGCCCGCTCATATTGCTCCAGTTTCTGTACTATGTTCATGTTTTTAGCATGCAACGAGTAATTAAAGTAATCCGTTGCAATTATTTGTAATGAAATGACATTACAAATTACTACCACAAAAAGGTAACGTAGCAATTACAAAATTACTTTAAAAAGTAACGGATTATTTACCACGTCGGTTATTGCCAGTCAAGGGAGGCTTGTGAGACGGTGCTTCTAAAATGCGATAACATTTCTTTCGCCAACCGACACCACGGAATGTGGCAGAGGAGCGGGTAGCTTCAAATTTTATGTTTATATACAATATAGACTACTTCCATAAATCCGTCACCGTGCGCGTTGCATTCCGGGAATTTGTGGGCCAGGAATGGAGCACCGTATAGATTTTCCTTCCCACTGAGTCCCTCAATGCATAACGTCGTATTACGCCGCGATAAGGAGCTTAGAGTTTTGGAATAAGTCTTTTATATCTACAGTAAGGGGGTAACATCTGAAATGAAGTAATGCTGCAACAGAAGCGTAGGAGGTCGCATGATGGTGACAGGTAATTAACAAAAAGAATCTAATTTGTTTTAATGTGATAGAAGTGATAGAAGCCTTTCCATCTTCAACAGAAAACATTCCTAGAATTTCCACAGCGGTTGCTAAGCAGTTTATTAAAGGAACGTTTACGCGGTAAAAGACAATGCAAGGCAGCGGCTTTTATGTTCCTCGATTCCCGTCCAAATGCAGTAGCGGAGCAGCTTAGAATCTAATACAATTCGGTGTGGCGTCGACCAGTTATATTCCACATCACAAAATGCGTTCAGAGGGCGGTATTTGAGCGCAGAATGTGTTATAAAGGGCTGCCGCCTAGCAGTTTCCGGTAACGCACCCCTGTAACGGAAGGGCGTCGCTCGAGTACTCCGTCAGGTTTCGGCTGGACTCGTGTCCCAACGCCTGACGCAGCACACCTGCCGCACGCCTCTGGTGGGTAAATGCAGCCCATACGGCCTTGCTATATGGAGGCTTTGTTGCTAACCTCTTGCATGGGTCCTCAACTGGTCCTTGCCAAATTATATGCGTTGCTTATTGTCACATGAAGCTTAAACAATTACTCTGATGAAGAAAAGCATGTTTTTACCAGAGTTAAAAAAAAAATGTTTGGATCGCCTCTCTGAAATTCGAGGTGCCATATCGAATTAACACTATAGTACTTCATTTTAGCCCTTAGTGATGTTTTCGAAATATTCACGTAAATATGAAAATGTCAGTGAATACTGTCTCCTGGTATAGTAGTTTCCTACAACATCCGGCCTTCCTGAGTTCACTCATCACGTTATGGTGAAGCGGTCGTACCGAAGAGGGAAGTTAATATACGAGATCAAAATAACAGAGAAGGCGCAACCAAGCCGGTGGACATCCAACACCTTGAAAACCCGACACCGAAAAACAAAAAGGGGCACCAGACAGTCGGGTTTTCAAGGTGTTAATTTATTACTAGCCTAAATGTGTGGCTTATTTAACTATCGTATTTTCCGGGATATAGTCCGCGGACTATACATGTTTAAAAGTTGAAATTTTAGGCTGTGTAGGCTATCTACGCGTGCGGGCTATACAGAATTTTTGTTTTTTCACTATCGTTGATTATGACGAGACGGATTTTGTGAATAAAAATGTATGTTAATGATGATTTATGTATAATATGGGCTTTTTGTGAGCTAAGAAAGCAGGCATTTGTCAAGGGGTGCCGTTTATTATTTTTCTATTTATCTAGGCTTTCTTTGGATTAGGTGACTTCTTCGAACATATTAACATAAGCAATACACCACCAGGAGGTTTATTCTCACAAGCAGGCACTGATATTTGTTTAAAAGAATAGTTCTCAGTTGCTGGTTTACTAAAACAACTTGAATTTCATGCAAAATATTTCTGAATAGCAAGTTTGCGATTTTGAAAAATAGAGCAATAATATATAAATCAGCGACTTTTTTTTTTTTTAGAAACACTCTGCTATGTTGTTTACTATGCGAACAAACATTAGAAATATGAGTGGAGTCAACCGTTTATAAGCGACAATTAAACGCACGATCCAACTGGAATTTTGACGCATTCCGACGAACATCCGTGGCACTCGAGCTTTTGTGGTACGAAGCGCTTACTATCTAATTTTCTTGAAAACGCAGCTTCGTGAATCGCAGCAATTAAGCAACCACGTATGTTTGTTTGTTTTTAGCAGCTTTAGACACACGTTTGTTGAAATCGAAATAAAATCCCCACCTTGTTATTCTGACTGAAATTGAAAAGGTACCGCGGGGGAAAAGGGGGGGGGCGGTCTCTTTGCACTCACTGGTTGGTACAGTGAATAGGCAATGACCATGGTCATTGCCAATTCACTGTATGTATGCTCAAAAAGCTCAAAAGTGTACTTTTGAGTTTTTTCCGCGTTGTCAGACTGGCATGGGGGCGGCTTCCAGGTCGTCCTCGGCCGAACGAGGGCCGAGCCCGGCCCGTGCGGCTCCGGCGGGTTTTGTTTGCTCGCGCGCGCGAACCACCCGGACGGCGAGACGGAAGCCAAGCGGAGCCCGAGCGTCCGGGACCGCTGGGGCGGACGCGACCGGCTGCTCGACCGGCAGTCCGTGTACCGACTCGCTAATGGAGCTCTCGACACGGAGATCCGATTGTTTGCCCGGCTTAATGAGGATCGGAAGAGACCACGACGCCGCGCGCCCTTCGGCCATTGGGCTGAGAGCGGAGCGGAACCGACGGACCCAATTGGATCGAGACTGCGTCGGCCCCGCGTCGATTTCTTCGAGCCGGTTGCCGCGGGGAGCCAAGTCACGTGGTGCCTGGTAGACGCGCCGTCGGTACAGTCGGTGCGTTGGCTTTCGCTCCGCCGTCAGGTTCGGGGCGCACGGAGCGTCGGGGACCTCGCTGCCTTTGCGGTCGTCCCAGCGCAGCTCCAGCGCTGCCGTCTTGCTCGCACATTGTTCGAGTCGGGTTCGGTTGATCGGGCACCGTGAAACACGAGGCCGTTTCTTTCGCGCGAACCGGTCCCGGCCTTTTGTCTGGCGCTGAATTCCGCGCCGGCACGCGGGGATCGCGCCTGAGCAAGTGGCTTCCCCGAATGTTTGCGGCTAAGACGGGAGAGCCTGCTTCTCAGGCAGCTTCCACCGGATCGCGTCTCTAAAGGCTCAAGCGGTTATTAAAGGGGTCAAGAAACGATTTTAGATGCGGAGCATCTCTTGCTCGGGTCTATGTCCCACGGCCTTGTAGTCCGCACTCCCACTACGCACGCGCAACTCTCCTCCTTCCCTCTCTCCAACAGCTGCGCGTTACTCACTCCGCTCTCTCTCTACCAGCTGCGTGCACTGCGCGTGCGTTCGCTTCTACTCACACCGCGCGCGCACGCGCAACTCTCCTCCTCTAGTCTCCTCTCCTTCAAGTGTGAAAAAAAAATAAACGGCGAGCGGCGAGCCAAATACTTTGGCGAGCGTTCCAAGTTTGACTGCCGCGAGCCGCGACGAAGGCTCGCGTAGGGGCTGCCGCTAGGGGCAGTCGGTGGCGCCATCTATCGACGTCAGCACGCAACTGACTCTTTCCTCGGAACCAACACGATGCTCCGCATCACCCCATGGTTCCCCTCGGGAAGATGGTGTAATTTTTTCAACTTTTGTAGCGTTAGCTACACTGGCCGAGGTTGAGCAGTTTCGCGTGGCTCTCATAATGAGCCGTGCTCATTATGACAGCCACGCGCCACGCGCGGCCACGCGCCCAGTGGCGTAACTAGATTTGACGGCGCCCATGGCAAATGAACTTCCGCGCCCCTCATAGCCCATGGCAAATAAAATTTCGCGCCCCTCGCGTAGCCTTGCTGCCGTTTTTTTCCATAGGGCACATGTTGGGTGGACTCGGCTCGGCACCCCCTCCCAAGTGGCGCCCGGGGCACTTGTACCCCCTGCCCCCCCCCCCCCCCTAGTTACGCCACTGCACGCGCCACGCGCGAAACCACGCGCGGCGGCGGTGGCTCCTCCGCCGCCGCCGCGCGCTTTGCATAATGAGCACGGCTCGCGTAATGACCACGGCTCATTATGAGAGCCACGCGAAGCCGTCGCCGCGCGCTCCGCCGCCGCCGCGACCGCCTCGCCCGCCTCGCCGGTCTGCGCATTCCAGAGGAGTGACATCATAGCCGCGGCAGACGCACTGGCGCCGCCGCGTGCCCAGCTGTGCGCCTCCGTTGCGCAGTAGCCAAGTCTGACGCTGCACCGGAGCCGCTTGATAGCGACTCTCACTTTGTGCGCATAAGCTCACGCTACGTATATCCTGGCATAGCCGAGCTAAGCCACCGCACTTTTTCCTTCTTAGCTTTCCTCCTCAACTCACAAATCGCACATTGTACCAAAGAGTTCAAGAAAACGAAAAGGTGAAACTCCACCCTTGCTCGGACCTTCGTTGGTGTACCCGGACACCGCCATTCTCCTCCTAGAAGATTAGCACGTCGCTCAAAACTCGGACACAAGTTGCTTTCCCCACGCCGTTCACCCCGAAGCTGACAGTAATGTGGAAGCTAAGTACTCTTTAGGCCAGCCATACTTTTGCCACGTGATCGCGCTTCCCTCGCGCATACCCACGCGCAAAAAATGAGGTCAGTTGATAAAAGGAGGCGGCTAATTAGTCCGGCAAGCGCATAGTTCCCACTGCACTGTCAGCTTAGGGGTGAAGGGAATAAGTGAGGTCCGGTGTCGTGTGACGTGCGTTTGGGCCGGGTGACGCGCTTTGGGTACCGCGGACGTATCACAGCGAAAAGGCAGAGGGCTTTCGAAGGGAAGGAGGTGCGTAATAGTCCGCTGTGTTTTCAAATTGTCATACCGAAAATCGGGCTTTTTACCTTCTACGTTCTTTCTTTTTGCCCACTAAACGATATGCTATTAGTAAAATCCCAATCTAAATTCATTTATTCCAGCCCGAAATTTGTTTCATGGACCCTTTCAGTTAGCTCAGTTTAAGACGTTCCCTTCTCTGTCTGTTCCTTCGACTGAACGTTTTTCCTTTTCTGCACCACAGCCTCAGGTGTTAAACAACTTGATTAGCTACCACCAGCTCGCCTCCGCACTCACAGTATTTTCACGGTGATGAGACTGCAAAAATAAAAAAACGGCTTGTTATTTTTTATTTTTTTTGATTGGATTGTTATAGCGGGATTCGCGATTGCCGACTGCCGCACTCCGACACCGCTAACAGCAGTTCGGGGATTTTGTCTAAGCTCATTGTACAGTTAAAAAGAAGTAAAAGGCCGTTTCGGTTTGGGAGCTCGCTCGAGATGTTACCATTTGTGTTCATTAAGCTAGTATGCGTGAGTGTGTCTGGGTGAACGCTTTGGGGTGACGCGCGGGGTTCGTGTAACGGTCGTCTTGCGTTCATTATCTACGCGGTGTGGGAGTGGCGGAGGCCGCCTTGGGCTGCTCGCTTAATCGCCGCCGCCTTCATAAATGCGGCCATCATTGCCGCGTCGAGAGTTTCACTCAAAACACGGCGTTGCCGGCGGGCATCTCGATGCGCCCGTTTTAATGAAGACGAATGGCGCTTCTGGCGGGGCATGCGCTGGCCCGCGGGGTCGCTTCTGTTGGTGTGCACTGCTCTCGGAAGACCCACGTCTCCGTGCGCATGTCGGCGCCGTGAGAACGCGTCCTAAAAGGTTTCGCAGATACTGCGCCTGCCGCCAAAGTAATTGATCAAATATAAAAAAAAAATCTCTTTTTATCTTCTTTTTTTTTTGGAATGGCTTCGAAAGATGTGCGGTATGCACCGTGGGTTTTATTTTATTTCAAATTCGCCGTTGTTTTCATGAATATTTGTTGGTTTTTGGCGGTAAGCCCGCGTGACTCGTTGGTAAAGGAGGGAGGGGTAGGGAGGATCCCTATTGAAAACTCTCATTTGTATGAGAAATTTCTGTGTCCAATAAGCAGATATGAATCATACAAGAAATATAAGAACATATAATAACTATATGAGAACTATATAAGATATATAAGAACCATATAAGGACTATACAAAATAGATAAGAGCATATAAGAACCATATAAGAACTATATAAGATATATAAGAACATATCAGAACCATATAAGAAACTTGTGAGGAGTTTCTTATAAATTTCTTATGTGGTTCTTATATGTTCTTATATATCTTATATAGTTCTTATATGGTTCTTATATGTTCTTATATATCTTGTATGACTCATATATGTTTATTGGACACAAGAAATTTCTCAGACAAATGGCTTTTTCACTAGGGATGGGGAAAATTTGCATCTTTGCATCTTTGCGCATCTTTTGTAACTTTAGTGTTCCCTCGTTGATGCCAATAGTCGGTTTACAGGGGCGCCTGAGAAGACCGTTCACATTTTGGCACCGCTTGAATACTCCTAAAGAATTCCTCACGTTTTGTGTTCCGCATCTCTTCTGACGGGGTCAGTGGGTAACCCGCCGCGAGAGAGGCGACACTGTCTTGCAGAAGGGAACTATACTGCACATGTAGACCAACTGACGGTTTCGAGATGTTGAAAGTCAGCTTCGTATCTCGCATGTCTCTGCTTTCTTTTGGGTACCAACCGCACACCTCGATTTCTTTACCTGTGCCATATGTGCTCGAGCACCTCTTTTTCGCTGGGTTTTGCGGATAATAAGAGGTTTCAGAAAGAAATACGATATACAATTATTCGGTCGTAGTTTTATTAAAAACAATTGCAACATCAGTTTGATGAAGACGTGAACGATTAAGGCGTACGGACTTATACGGGGAGTATAAAAAATTTGGCAGCAGTGACTGCGAACTATCAACATTCGCAATTATCTTCATACGATTTTGTTGAATTTGCGCATTCGTCTACCACCAAATTTTGTTCGCATATTGTCGCTGCCGCCTGCTGCTTTTATTGTAACTGTTTAAATATTTGATATGCCCGTGGAAGCTTATGAAGTCCACGGAGAGCTTAAGAGAGAAGTTCAGATTTCCACGATGGGCCGAGCCGAAAGCAAACGGGTGCGGCAGCTGCTCTACGGGTTTTCACCGACAGAAAGTCATCGCTTGCTGTGTACACTTGACTCGGTTTCACGCCAACTGAGACAATATTGTCAACGATGTCTACGACCAGCTGATAGAACATGCAGTGGCGTAGCAACCGGAAAGGGGGGGGGGGGGCCTGGCACTCGAGTCCAAGTGCTCAAAATCGACTGAGTGAAAGAAGTACAACGGAGATGAGCGTATCCCCAGAACGGTGCCAGGTCATGGTGAAGTTCATTGTGAAGGTCTTGGTGAAAAATAATTGTTAGCATTTCATTGTTAGCCAGGTCATAGCCCTGAAGCATTGTTAGCCATGTCATGGGCTTGAGACCACGGAGTGTTGCTGCACTCGGTCCCGACGATATTCAGAATGCCCCAGCCCCACCGACATCAAAGATAGGGATTCAGTCGGCACTGGGCGAACTTGTCGACAACTTTGCTCGATCGAAAGCGGAAAACGCCTCGCTTTGTTAAGAGGTACAGCCGGCACAAAACTAGATTATCACAAACGAGCAATCGTACGGCCGCGCGGCAGAGGAAAGGGTGACATGTGACGCTGCAGTCGCGCAAACACAGCGGGAGCGAGATTGCCCGACGGAGGCCATCTTTGAGGCTCGGGGAAGGTTGCCAGACAGCAGTCGTTACGATAGCGCGCTTTCCGAGCGCCGCTTTCTTACTTCAGGCTTTACCCGGCCATACGTAACTGTGCACATGGTGCCTCTCTGCTGGCTCGTTCAGAACAGCGACAGTTTTTTTTATTCGCTGCTTTGAGATCATTTTTTTTTATTCTAAATATCTCGAAGGCTTAACAGCATTATTTGAGGCTTTTAAATTAAAACGCTAAGCTGGCCAGGATAATAAATATTATTAACAATGTCGCTAAAGAAAAAGTCGCCAGTGGATTTTTGGGGAGCCGCCGACCGTCTTCCTTCTCTTCCCCTATTGTCTACTTTAATTATTTTTTCCTCGCGTTTCTTTCTCCCACGCGTCATCTTATTTTATTCCTCCCTGATTGTATTTACAATTGGGATATCATCACAATGTCATACTGATCTCTGCTGAAGTGCCTATTTAGGAAAATTAAGAACCTTCGGTATAATTAGGTACTTCATTAGGTTTCAGTAATTAACTTTTTTTAAATTTATATATTGAAAGGTATCGTGTCAATTCTAAACTTTTTGGGCATTATCAAATACCACTAAATCAGCGTAATTTACAAAACAAAAAATCTATAAGGCACGCGCATCATTTTAAGGCATTCCGATAAGACACTAAATTTCGGCGTGTTTTCAAGTTTCGATTTCGTATCGAAACTCATCTTCGCGCTAGCGGTCCAGCTTCCCGTGGCCACAGCGCGCAACTGCCGCCTCACCTCTCTCGTAGGAGAGAAGGAAGTGTGCGCGAGCCGGCAAAGTGAAACGATGCGCTGTTCGGATCTTTCCTATAGCTAAACGTGGCGATTCATTGCAAGCTCTCGACAACGAATTCAACGCGATTGTCACTGCAAATCCCTTTTTAATGCTACCCCCAATCCCAAAATATTGTCCGTCCGTCCGTCCGCGTATTTCCTGTCAGTGTTAAACTGATGTCACGTAACCTATACATGAAGTCAGTTTCACCCCCTAAATTTAGCGGGAAAATTGAAATCACGTGACCTGACATCACGGGACATATAGACATATTTAGTTTCCCTCTAAATTAAGCGGAAAATAGCAGTCATGTGACCTATGCACCTATTTATTTTTCCCGCTAAATTTGGCGGTGATATCGATGCCACGTGAGCTGACGTCACGAACTATACGTGTGCACCAATTCAGTTTCCCGCTAAATCTAGCGGGAAAATTGACGTCACGTGACCTGACATCACGGGACATATAAACATATTTAGTTTCCCTCTAAATTAAGCGGAAAAATAGCAGTCATGTGACCTATGCACCTATTTATTTTTCCCGCTAAATTTGGCGGTGATATCGATGCCACGTTAGCTGACGTCACGAACTATACGTGTGCACCATCCAGTTTCCCCGCTAAATCTAGCGGGAAAATTGACGTCACGTGACCTGACATCACGGGACATATAGACATATTTAGTTTCCCCTCTAAATTAAGCGGAAAAATAGCAGTCATGTGACCTATGCACCTATTTATTTTTCCCGCTAAATTTGGCGGTGATATCGATGCCACGTGAGCTGACGTCACGAACTATACGTGTGCACCAATTCAGTTTCCCCGCTAAATCTAGCGGGAAAATTGACGTCACGTGACCTGGCATCACGGGACATATAGACATATTTAGTTTCCCTCTAAATTAAGCGGAAAAATAGCAGCCATGTGACCTATGCACCTATTTATTTTTCCCGCTAAATTCGGCGGTGATATCGATGCCACGTTACCTGACGTCACGAACTATACGTGTGCACCACCAGTTTCCGCTAAATCTAGCGGGAAAATTGACGTCACGTGACCTGACATCACGGGACATATAGACATATTTAGTTTCCCCTCTAAATTAAGCGGAAAAATAGCAGTCATGTGACCTATGCACCTATTTATTTTTCCCGCTAAATTTGGCGGTGATATCGATGCCACGTGAGCTGACGTCACGAACTATACGTGTGCACCAATTCAGTTTCCCCGCTAAATCTAGCGGGAAAATTGACGTCACGTGACCTGACATCACGGGACATATAGACATATTTAGTTTCCCCTCTAAATTAAGCGGACAAAATAGCAGTCATGTGACCTATGCACCTATTTATTTTTCCCGCTAAATGTGGCGGTGATATCGATGCCACGTGAGCTGACGTCACGAACTATACATGTGCACCAATTCAGTTTCCCCGCTAAATCTAGCGGGAAAAATTGACGTCACGTGACCTGACATCACGGGACATATAGACATATTTAGTTTCCCCTTCTAAATTAAGCGGAAAATAGCAGTCATGTGACCTATGCACCTATTTATTTTTCCCGCTAAATTTGGCGGTGATATCGATGCCACGTGAGCTGACGTCACGAACTATACGTGTGCACCATTCAGTTTCCCCGCTAAATCTAGCGGGAAAATTGACGTCACGTGACCTGGCATCACGGGACATATAGACATATTTAGTTTCCCCTCTAAATTAAGCGGAAAAATAGCAGTCATGTGACCTATGCACCTATTTATTTTTCCCGCTAAATTCGGCGGTGATATCGATGCCACGTTAGCTGACGTCACGAACTATGCATGTGCACCAATTCGTCTCCCCGCTAGATCTGCTGGAAAATTGACGTCATGTGACCCGACGTCTGACCTGTACTTTTACATTTATAGTACACATGCACACAGCGACCAATAGTATAAAAGACTGCATATATACAGTCCTCTAAACAAATGAAAATTATCACTTAAATCACTTAAATACTGCATTTCATGTATCATGGGACTTTGAAAGTAAAGGTCGCTGCCAATGTTTGACGAATGCTCTGTCGCCTACCTAAAAAACGTGTTTTTGGCGTAACTCGAATGCCGACGCATAAAAAAAATTATGTTCAGCATGGCTGAACGTATATCCCTGGTTTCACTCCTTCCACTCCTCATTGTGCTCGCCTCCTCGTCCGAATGGTATGGTATACTCCGTTCACCCCTAAGCTGAGAGTGCAGTGGAAGCTACGTCCTCGCTCGACCAGGCATACGCCTCTCTTTCGCCACGTCATCAGGCTACCGGCCATACCCATGCGCGGAGAGCTGGGTCAGGTGATAAGAGGGAGGCGACTGGTTGGTCCGGAGGGCACGTAGCTCCCACCGTAATCTCAGCTTAAGGGGGAAAACCACCGCAAAAAGATTGAAGTTTAAACTTTTTTTTTTTTTAACAAAGAAACGGAGTCGAGGTGTGCGACCTCCTTTAAGAAAGCAGACGACCGGCCGCGACGATGAGAAGGTTTCTGGGGCGTACCGTCGTCGAGCTTTGTCCCTGGGTTTCGTTCCCTTCGGCGCTTTTAAGAGATTCTGTCAGGCGTCTACTCCTGCCGAAGATCACGCTAATCCTTCTTTTGTATGCCTTCGGGAATCCGCCACTTTACCCGAGATAAAAGGCGCGTTTTTGGGCGACTTCACGAGAAAAAGAAATGAAATCTGAGATTGCGGGAAAGGGGAGGGGGGGGGGTAATTTGACTTTCTGCGATATTCAAACACAAGATTTCAAATATAACGCACACAAAGACTTTAAATCCGGGTGAATCGTCAAAATGCGAGACGTTTTCGGCCGAAGGCTAAAGGCAAAAAGCTACCCGAAAACCGCACGAAATTTCGAAGATGAGAAAATCGTTCCACGTTATAATCGAAAAACCATTTACTGCACGTAACGCTCGAAAACGGTTTCCTTAACCATTTTTTACGGTTTCTATACAATAGGTACCCCCGCGTGGTTGGCTTTTTAAAGAACTGTTGACTAAATAAAACACTTTTTTGATAAAGAAAAGAGAAACGATGGTAGAGGGTGTTGCAACGTTGCTTCGGCCGGCTCGAAATCGTCGCCGGAATCCGTGCCGGTGACGTTCGTCTGCTTTCGCCCAATGTCCGCTGCGTCTTTTTATGCACTGAAGCAGTGTTTTCCAGACCGCTTGAGTTCTTTCGCGTCGTGATTGACTGCTCCAGTCACAGCAGTCGGAACATAAAGAAGCATTGGCATGGTACTCGATTAATTAATCGACCCCCCATGCCGGGCTTTATTCTGAATTCAGACAAGCCGGCGCTCGAGAAGTCGGCTCGTCGGCGGTCAAAAAGGCCAGGCAGTTCCGAAGGAGGGAAAAACTGAGCAAGATTGAGTTTAATTCTCCCAAGCACGTCTCCGATTGTTCTTGAGTTCTATCGCCGACTGAACCAGTGGACTGAACCGTCTGCTTGGTTCTGCGTTTTACCGACGCCAAAAACGACGGTAACAAAGAATCGCTTAAGGTGTATTCACACGGCGGACAAATTAAGGGAACCAGGCCCACGAACCAGAAAAACATGCGTATCACGTGACCTTGACGTTATTACGGACATGACCACAGGTCCGCGGTAAGTCCGCGGACCCGACGCTAAATCCCATATGCTTATTGTAGACCGAAGTGGGGACTGCGAGTCCGAGCTCGTAGCTTCGGTTGCTGCTTTCGCTGCACGTGCTACCATACAAGATCAACGCCTCTCAAAGTTGTGACCTTGCGCCCGTAGCTTTCGCTACACTCCAAGTTAACAGAAAACCATCGCGCAGCGCACGTGACGGTCGATTTGCACTGAGTCAACGTCTGGCCAATCTGTCATTGGAGGAGACGAAGATGAAGGGCCCCAGCGACGAAGCGGCGTTCTTTCTAATTTAACTCGTGGAAGAATTCTTAGAACTGCGGTGCCTCCAATACGATCACTACCGAAACAACGACATAAAATGCCAACTCCGGCCTCAGCGAAGAAATGCAGCGGCGCTTGTGCCGGTATGGGCCTAACATGGCGGGTGAGTTCATTGAACGGCTGAATGATTCACGGAAGCCGCGCAGTTCTATACTTGCCCGCTTATACTTGTCTAGTGAACATTAAAAATAGCGCGAACAAGTCGAAGGACACAAGGAGACAAAAGGATAAGGCGCTCCTGATAGCAATGCGAAGCACGTAGCGCTCACCGCATACGTTTCTCGGTAAAGGTTACTGTTGCGCAAGCTGCCGCGGCGACGGCAGCTTGCGACGTGAAAAGTGACGTCACTAGCCTTTCATGGTGTTTAACGTAAGTGTGACAAAAAAAAAAAACTCCTAAGATTAGTGTATTTGAGGTAAAAGGATACTTTTCTCGGGACCTCATTACTCGTGGTGGCGGACGTCAGAAAAGGCGCGATACTTACTAATTAGTTCGCTAATTAACTAAAAATACTTATTAAATTTTTAATTCGTGAAAATAGACATATTGTTCCAATTAGAAACTTGCTGAGCGTCATCGAAAACCACTAAATCAGTAAATTTCAGAAAGGCTTTGAGCGCGTGAGAAGCGTAGTAGTGCTCTGAAGTTGCCACTCCTGGAGCAGGTACAAGGCATGGGGCTCTCATAAGAGACGAAAAAATCGCGCGGGCGCCTTACCGCAACCCTCAGCCTTGTACCTACTCCACGAGTGGAAACTCATGCTCTCAAAGTCTTTGTGAAAACGACTGATTTAGGGGTGTTTGATGACGCTCAGCAAGTTTCTAATTGAAACCATACGTCTATTTTCACGAATTAAAAGTTAATAATTCCTTACTAGTTAATTAGCGAACTAATCATTAAGTATCGCGCATTTTTTGACGTCCTCCGCCACGAGTAATGCGGTTCCTAGAAAAGTATCATTTTACCTCGAATACGGTAATTTTAGGAATTTTTGTCACACTCACGTGAAACACCCTGTATATAAAAGTATTGGTACGGTGCATTTACTTTTCTTTTGTCAATCATTTGGTATAGTGCACTGGGCAATCGCTGCTGGTGATACTACAGCTTCGCTGGCCAACCACCTTCACAGCGTGGATTAGAGCCCCGACTTTTTTCTCCGGCGTCTGCTCCACAAACGCTTTGTCTTGAATCATTTACTTGGTGATTCTCTCGACGTCCTTGGAGCTGTGGAACGTCAGCTCTAGTCACTGGTTGATTCGAAGGCGAAGGATTTTTATGGTCATGTAGAGCAGCTGGAAGAGAGTCGTGCATCGTTTATCTGGAGTCGGATCTCGCCTGTTGCCACGGCGAAGGCAGCGTGCTTGAACTTGCGCGGCGTGCTCGTCCAAAAGACGTTCTAGGGACTAGTTCGTCGTTCTGAGAGCAAGGCAGAGTACGTTTTCTTCGATCCACAGAAGGATCCGCGGGCGCGCCCTGAACAACTCGCCCCGGGCCCTCCGTCGACGAGTTGGAGCACTCCTCCAACTCGTGGATCTCGGAATCTTTTGTGATTATGCTACGGATTCCTCCGCCTCCAGCTCATCCCTGGGGATGATGAACTCGGTGTAGAACACTGCATTGGACGCTTTTTTGAGCCCAGGCCCTGCCCGGACCCGGCGTCATGGCAATTTACCCACCCGAGCCCGGCCCTGGTGTTTGAAACCGGGCCCAGGCCCGGCCCGAGCCCGAAAAATTTCAATGACACTGCCGGCCCGGCCCGCCACATCTTTGAACAGGCCAGCTCAGGCCCGGATTCGATGCAATGTTGCTCTAAATTCGCCGCATGGAATACGAAAGTATTTGGCAAGGTAATTTTATGCAAATAACGCGACCGTTGGAGGTGACTTGCTAGTACACAAATTTCCTTGTGAGTTCCTCACGAAGCATACGAATAACACGTATACATTTAGCTAGTCGAATTGAGACACCCAAGAGTGATATTAACCTAATAAAAAAAATGTGGTATAGATGAATTGATCGGCCTATAGATTGAAGTAAAAAGTTCAAGGACACCTAAGCACTTTTCATGAGTTGTGAATGCGAAAGCATAAATGGCGTTCTCCGCTCCCTTAGTTCGTCTGCGGCGTAGTGGCGTAGACGGCTACGTTTCGGAACTGCCGAGGTAGCGACCGACGGCCGAACGCGCGCTCTCGTGAAGTGCCCGCGCCGCGCTGAGGTCGGCCGTGCAGCCTCTTCGGAGTGTGCCCGAGCGGGCTGTGCGGCCAGGCCCGCACCGCCGCCCCTCTTACGGGCGGCCGGTCCGCCGCGTGCGCTACGCCGCCATGAAAAAAGCTTTTCTAGTGGCGCTTTTTTTTTCTTTTTTTTTTTACAACGCTGCGCGAGATTTGATGGGAGCCTCGTTCCCTGATGACGCGCTCCAGCCAATGGGAGCCAATCCATCAAATCGCGGCTTCACTACGCTCCATTGAGACAGGGGAACTTAGGTGTCGTTTGGCGCGGCTCAAAGCTGATGACGTCGGTTCGCTCCATGGGACAGTTAATGCTTTCGCATTAATAAACGACAACTCCGACCTCGATTTTTTATTCCGAAGACAAGTTGAACGTCGTTAACAAAAGTCAGATGAACTATTGCCGCACTAAAATTGTTCACAGACAGCTTTCTAGAAATAAACAGAATTACTTCCGGGGCCGCAAATTTAAAATTATTGTTTTTACTTACTCAGCAGAATTGCCAGGGACTAGCAAGGGAATCAAATAAAAATGAGCTTCCGACAAACATTTTATTTACGGAATAAAAAGAGTACAGGTTTCTGTGCAAGAGCAAAACGTTATCTAACGAAGCTTGAATACATAGAGCCTTCTTGGTAAGAAAAAGAAGGCGTGGAATTTTATTGCTCAGAAACTCCGGCCACTTCAGCAGGTCACCGGTGTTTTCACACCACTCGCCAGCATGGAGGCAGCTGTCTAACTCACCGTCACCAAGGTCCGTGTCGGGGTCGTCGTGCCAGTCTTGAAACTTATCCAGGAGGCTCCGATTTGGTGGTTTTGAACTGACGTACTCTTCGCTACCGCTCTCGCGTTCAGAAGGAACCGCCGGCACGCCGACATTCCTTTTTCTTATCGTGCGGTAGACAACTCTCCTCTTTGCTTCTTCAATGCGCATCAACCAGCTGTGATAGCGGTGTGCTCAGCCCCTCAATTTTAGCATAGAAAGGCACGATTCTGGACTTCTGTTGAGTCTTGTGATGCCCATGAAACACGACGCAAAATATCGTAGAGGCCGACATGCTGCATTTACGGAGCAAGGCGACTACTACGATATGTGTCGGCTTGCGTTGCAGCCGAGACATGCCGTACTTATCATATAGCCATGCTATGCTTGCAGTGTATTAATTCATCGAATCACGGAGTGTTTTGATTTCTCCAAAAGGGAACCGAAAAGAGCACACTTTTCTGTCCTGTTCTTCTTCTTCTCGTTATTTTGTGAGCTAAACGCCTCAATACCTTGTCCCTAAAGACGTCTTACCTTTTGGGGATGATCTGGGCGAGGTCTCGCTCGAACCACAGGCGGTCGCACACGCTGTAGGCGAGGCCAAAGTGGTTCTGACTGAAGCGGGTGGTACTCGGAGTTGGCCGCCCTGAGGTGGTCGACGGTGAGCTCGACACGCTTTTTGCGCTCCCGGCGTGCTTTCGTGCGGTCCTCAGTTGTATGTGAGGCCGCAGAAGACGTGTTCGGCTGGGGATCGTCCTTCTGCTGCTGCTTCAAGCGTTCCCGGTAAGCTCGTGTGCGCCCCGCAGCTGTCTTGCTTGCCTGTCTTGCTTCTCCTGCCTCTTGCGCTCGCGATACTCTCGCATGCGCTTGGCATTGGTCTTTCTCGCTGGAGTCACGGCGATGAACTACCAAGCTCGCAGTGGTGGTGGCACTTCGGTGGCGCGTTATGATCCGCCCGTGACATCGTTACATAACGTGGTGAGCGGTGCTTCGTCATTCGGAAGCGATACTTACTACCGTGAGTCATAATTCGTCCACCTGTTCGCGCTCCCGTTTGCATCCTCCTCACGGCGCCGAGCAAACAAGTCCAATTCCAGATCGCACGGTTCGGGGTTCGATTCACACTGAGCCCTTGATGAATCTCGCTCGCTGCAATTAATTATTCATGAGTATGTATGGTTAATTACAACTAAGAATGCCATCTTTTTGGACGCTTATCCATTGCCTGCTGCGGGCTGTGTGTGCTTCGTGTTGGCTTGGCCTGCCTATAAGGCTTTCTCGTCACACTCAAGCGTGACGCTGTTCGCATGAAATGCTGCCCCTAAACACATTCTGTGTCCAAAAGTCGAGCCCTTCATTTTTAATTTAGGCGGCTTATCTAAGATAACATTACAACACGGTCGCGGCGGCCCCGAGCCCAATAACACTTACGCGTGCGCGATGGGGTGTGGGCAAGAAGCGCCATGCACTTCCCGCTTCAACAAGCCATTGGAACGTGATGTTGTCGGCGCCGGTGTAAGTCACCGTGTTCGTTTTCGCGTTGGAGTTGTTGATTCTACGTCTTCCGAGCAATGTCTTACTGCTTTAGTGGCCTGAGCGTAATTAACCGGGCTCGTTATACCGCAAAACTTCGTGTAAATAATGTGATGTGCAACGATTCATTCCGCGTGAATGCCGCAGAATGTACGCTAAAGCCTGATTTACATTATGAGATTCTGCTCGCTATTTTCAGTCGCGATTTTGATCGGGCTGCAAAAGCGTGGACGGTAGCTGTGCTGCTCGACGTCGATACTTCAAATCGCAAGCAGATTTGGACCAAGTGAATCAGACATGACAAGTGGGTGGTGGCCACTGGTAACAATGATCAACATCTCCATGTATCTACTGATTACATCGAGACTACTTACCCCAAACAACGTTCAAAAATAAGTCTTTGAAGGCCTGCACTTACCTCTTATCGCAACGTTTGGTCTATTGGCCTTTGTTGTCTGAACGAGCAGACGACAGTTTGAATGAGTTTGAAGAGAACAGACGACACACTTTTTAAAGCAGGTGGTGTGAGAATGCGCACAGAGCGGAGAGGGTGGAAGGGGCAAGTATCCGTGAATTCATCCCAATGTGCTCCCCGCACATGCAATCGTGGTCCGACGGTGTATAGTTTTTTTCCTTTTCACGCAACCTATCAACGCTCTCGGACAAACCCAGTAGGCAGGAAACCAGACTTGTGCCTATCTCAAATACTCTACTCAAGGTACTGTATTTCAAATAGTTCTGCAGTAATTTAGTAGCTTGCAAATACATTTGATCGAAAGTATTTGCTACTCTATTTCAATTACATTTTTCAGTATCTTGTACTCATTACCCCATATACATTTTTTTTAATATTTGAAGACATTTGTCGCTGGAAGAGTTCACGGGGAATAAGGATCGGCACACCCCAGCGCGAAACAGAAACGATTGCAAACATGAAGTGGAAACGACCTAAGACAGAACAGGAGAGAAGCCATGACTAAATATACAAACTCAAAATTCCTACTAAAGCAAAAATAGAAGGATGTGAGAAGAAGATTCCCTTCCCTCCCCCCCCCCCAAAAAAAAACAACAACAACAACAACAACAACAGAAGGTGTTTTTTTTTTTGCCTTTTTTATGTGTTATTCCGCTTTGTCAAGAATGTTGTGTTTGTTTTCCCCAGATTGACACTCCCCGGAACACTGTTTGTGCCACAGAAGCCTGTGGGAGAACGCCCTGATAGCCGAATCCTCTTATGGAGACAGATATTCTAACAAATAATGCAGAAAACAAGATACAAGCAGGATGAGCACCCAAAATGCAAACATATTGATAAGCGCGAGAAAGACAACACTGCAGTGCTTCTCCATACCCCCTGCGCACTTTTTTTTTTGAAGTTTAGCCATGTCTGAGCATAGTCTTTGGGTAACCTATTTGAAGAAGGCACGGCCAGTGCCATGCCTACTATTACGTGAGACCTCCATGTTATCCACTCATTCTTTTGGGCATTCCAATAACTTTGAGTAACGGCGACTACGGCGCTTAGTAATGCGATGCGTCCAAAGTACATACACATTATAAAGCAACAATATGTGATTTTCAGGAATGTGACTTTTCTTAAAAATGTAATTGCTCAACATTCACCAGTGGCGCTACTTCTACTGGGACTGCCCAGGATAGCATTTTCGAATTTGCTTCTGTTGCTTGCAAATCAAGAATTCTCGTGTCACTAGAGTCGATACAAATTACGCAATGCGAAGTATCTTCCAAAGTAATTGAAGTGCATTTCTAAGTACTTGTACTCTGCTCAAGATATTCTGCTGGAAAGCTAACTTGAGTATGTGGCGCCCCGTGATTTCACGAGGCTCCAGTCTCCATGGCTTTCAGTGCCCGCGTGGCGATTCGGGAGAGCGAAGTCGCCTTTTGACCCCATTTGCCCTTCTGTGCCCTCTGCCGGTGACTGGGAGAAACCTCTTCGCCGATCGGTTATAAAGGCGGCGCAACAGGGGTCTCTCGCTCCCCTGGAGTCTGGACGTCAGCGAAGGACTTGGTCAAGTGCAAGGTCACCCAGGTACGGTGTTTTCATGGCTGGCGCAACGGGTACGACATGTGTCGACCCGTGGATAAGGCCTAGCTCTTTGTGAACCGCGTGACACGGGACGATTGCACCGCTGCTGTAGTTAGCCCATGCGTTATCGTAGACATAATTGTCGTTGTGTTTATTGAATGTTCAGTAAACAGGAACGGAACTCCATTCCTTCATTGTTCTGAGATATTTATGTGTTTATTTTACATTCTGAACATGAATTAGTCGACGGCCTGGCCCGGTCTGCTTAGGTTGCGGACCACGTGGCCGGCTTGCCAGGCAGGTGTAAATAAGGGTTGCCACAAGTAGCTGTTCAAACACTCTATGAAGCACGTACTTAGTAACTTATCCTAAATACTTTTGTCGAGTGTCTTGTCCAACACTGCAGAAAACACATGGACACTGATCTTCACACCTTTCCCGGCTCTTTTGCTACAGCCCCAGTCGCGGCGTTTAGACGAGAAGGCCGGTTTTAGTCTGATTTCTTCCAAAACAACACAGGAATGCCCGTCTCGCATGGCAACCTCCGTCCACACCTCAAGACCGGAAGTGCACTCGGAGCGCCACCACCGTGGCGTGAGGTAACCGAACGGCCGCCGAGGAGTGCAGAAGTGAATGAGGAGCGTCGGTATGTGCGCAAAACATTCTGCTCGCAAACAGATGTGAATTTCTGCTCTGGCGGTTGAACTAATACTTCTTGTTCAGAATGGCACCCATGAAACTGTAAAGTCGATCGGTTACTTGAGTTTCCTCGGCAGTGTTATAAGCACCCTTTTTGTGATAGCCGCCCGAGGGATTGAAATTACCCTGCATGTGACCCCTGCGCTTGTAGTATGTCCAAGAAAAAGGGGATCCCATGGCGGTCCAGTCGCCCATTCACTCCAGTTGCCTTTTCTTTACTCTCCTCTCTCTTCTTTCATTTTCCTGTTCTTCCATTTTTCGCTTTTCATTTCCTTTGGCGGCAAGGGCCATCCTTGGTTGGCAATATATTTCTTATCTAGAACCACACTTGGGCAAGCGCTGTAAGAAAGGCTAATTAATAAGTGCTTAATACACAGTACAGAAAAAATGTTTTTCAAAATAATCAGTGCGGTTCTCGTGGAGCATGGTCTGCTGTGGATCACTTTGTTCTCTTGGAAGCAACAATCTGTAGAAGCATTTGTGCACAACACTGCATTTCTGTTTTCTTTTGACCTAGAAAAGGCTTACGAGACGACAGGGAGGTTTGAAATCTATTAGTAACAGACTGACAGGATATTTATGCTCGCCAAGTTTTTAATTGTACATGACATATGAGAGCCCAAAAATACCCAGAAAACAATTTGCAAATCGAAAGAATTTTTTTTGTTTTTGCTCGAAAAACGCCGACCGAGAACTGGCCGGTTTGAGTCGCCCTCGCCCTCTTCTCTGTGGTGACGTGCCGTTTTCAATGATTTAGGACCTACAACCATCAAATATAATCAAAGTCAGTGGGTCATCGAAGGTACGCACTCAATATTAAAAATAGAAAGAAATATGATACCCATTTTTTGTGGCTTCTAGAAAGCTTCAAATACGTTGATTGAAAAACAAAAATTGTTGCAGCCAATGCGACTTTCGCTAACTCTCTCTTTCTCTATATTTGTTCTTCTTCCCCAGTCCAGTTTCGGTTTTGAGCAGTTGTGTCTTTTTTAATTTAATAAAAATATATGTGGCGCTGTAGCAAAATATTGATTGGTTAGTCTTCTGACAACATAATAAATTATCTGACAAAAAAAATAAAAAACTAAAAAATTTGGAGAGTGTCAGTTTTCCTAAAGGGCCACTAAAAAAGGAAAAAAAATGTTTTTAAACATTTTGGTGGGACACGCGTGTCGAGAAATATATTTTTCGCAAAAGAAGAAAAATCGTTTGAGAAATATTGAGGGCGCGAGACACGATTTAGTCAATGGTCACCTTCTTTCCACTTGTTTTCTTTCTCGGCATTTTGGGCGAGTAGAAGAGAGGATCGGCTTGGCCGTCACGTTGAAGCGGAAAGAGTGTATGAACATTCAGTGACGTCATGGACTTTGCGCGCAGAATTAGAAATAAATCTCGCGCCGTCAATATTGCCCTCATTTTTTTTTTCGTTTAAAAATTATTTTTTGGAGACGCGTGTCCCAACCAGATTGCATTTTTTTTTCTTGCTGTGGCTTTTTTTAAGTAACAGGGCATTGCAGGTTCGTCGAAGATTCCTTCGTTCAGAAAAACAGAGTTAATCTTAAGTGTTACCCCATTTGCCATTGAAATTAACTTCTGTCGAGAGAATATTACCTCCATTTATCCCACACTCGTTGTATGTTGACGATCTACAAATCTCTTTGTGTAACAATTGCAGCTGGAACGCTAGCTTGATTTAGTCCCTAAACAAACTAGGTACTTGAGTGGACAGGCACGGTTAGGTCCCCCTCCCCCCAACCCTTGTTTTCTTCTTTGCGCCGAGGGTCTGTTTATCAATTGATACCTTAAATTATCTAGCTTACGTTTATGGAGGAGATTTTTTAAAAGAAGCTAAATGTTATTTCTCACCTTAAGGTCCCTAAAGAAGAGTGTCTGCAAGTCTTGCGGATCGGATAGGAGGTGCCTCTTGCGCCTTGTTCAAACGGAGGAGTCATCCAGGCTGTCGAGCAGGTAATGTCAGTCTAAGACAATAACTGAAGAGGAGTTCCGGGCAGGAACGTCAGGAGCCTAGAGTGCCTCAGAATTGTACACTAAGATATAGGTGTGGATAGGGGTACTACCCCTTGTTCCATATGTAACACCCCAAAACAACAATTCGACGTTCAGTCCACAAACGTCGAAGTTCGAACCTTCGATAATAACTTCCAAGAGCGGCTTGATAGTCGACCGGTACAACTTATTAAAATAGCTAATGTACGCATTATAGGCTACAGTAAGACAATCAAGGTGTTTTTTTGGCCTGCTGTAAAACCTTTTTTTTTTCCCCTAGTCTTTGATACGCACATTAGCTATTTAGTACGTTATATCCAACAGCAATCAGCTGCTCGTAAAAGTTGGTATCACCAGCTCGACGTCAGTGGACTGAACGTCCAAATGTAGTTTTGGGGAGTTACATATGGGACAAGGGGAGTACTCCTATACACCCTCTTTCTAAGAGTGTACGTACCGCACAGGCCTGAGACACCCCGGCTACAAGGCGTTACAAGCCCAAGTAGCAGAAAGTGGGCCCTGAAAGGGGGCCGACGTGGGTCCCACCTAAGCAGTACACGTCGGTCCCACGTCGGTATTGCAAGCTGGTACCAAGTGGGGCCAACTTGGGCAGCCCACCTGGGCTACCTCGGAGGGACCCACGGGGGCCTACTTGGGCAGGCCACAAGGGCCCTCCTCGTGGGGCCCACAGGGACTAGGTGGACAGCCCACATGAGGTCCACCCGGGAACGTAATCTCCTAATGGAACAGCGCGACTATGAATACATACCAACTCGCCCAGTTATCCTGTTTGCTAAACCTAATCTCGTTCAGGTTCATTTGATCATTTTCCTACGGTGTGGGGTATTGCAGTGCATCCCAAGTTGGGCATGCCTCACTTTACTCGTCTGCCTACTGAAATAAGTATTATCATTTGAATACATTTTGATGGATCAATGAAACGTCTTGAGCAACACCATTAAAAATTGGGCATTTCAAGTGTACGAAATGGAACAAAAACTCTGCACATTTGTACTATAAAATTCTGTTGGACAGGTGATCGGGATACATACCGAGCTTGAACCGTCTACAGACACCGAGCTATACGACATTCCGACGAGCGTGTGTGAAATTCACCATCAAATTCAATACCCTACGTCAACAATTCAGCCCATGTACAGGGTGTCACAAAAATAAAATTACAGTTTTTTTTTGCCGCAAAACTAAACTAGGCATCGCCAAACGCTCAGTCTCCGCCCAAACGTAGCGCTAGAGGTCACAACCAGATGCCAAAGTTTCAGCCCTATCCGATACCAAAGGTTATAGGTAATTTTCTGAAAAGTTCAATGGGAAAATGGCGGCCGACGGAGTTTTCGAATACATGGACCTCTATGGCACCAGAAACCGAAAACGGGCAAAAATGGGCTCCATTTTCCCATTGAAAGTTCTCAGAAAATCACATAACTTTTCAATAAGGTGTCTGTTCGGGCTGAAACTTTGGCATCTGGTTGTGACCTCTAGCGCTACCTTGTGAGGCGTTCCGCGATGCCTACGGTAGTTTATTTCTGCGGTAAAAAACTGTAATTTTTTTTTTGTGACACCCTGTAAAACAACTTTTAATAAAAAAAAACTGAAAATAAAAAAAAATAATTTTTTTAAAAAGTCTGGTTTGGATACGCGTGTCGAAAAATAAATTTTACGCGAAAAAAATATTTGTTTAGAGCAATATTGAAGGCGAGAGATTTATTTGAAATTCTTTGCGCAAAGTCCATGACGTCACGGGTCATTCCGGAATGACCATCGCGGTCGTGAAGGCGAAGCCGATGCACCTTTCCTTCACGCGCCCGAAATGCCGAGAGAGAAAACAAGTGGAAAGGAGGGGACTGCCGACTAAAATCGCGTCTGCGCCGTCAATACTCTGAAAGAATATTTTCGCGTAAAATTAATTATTTGACACGCGTGTCCCAACCAGACTGTTAAAAAAAAACTTTTTTGTTTCAGGTTTTTTTTTAACATACATTTTGAGTAGTAAGTTAATTTTTAAAAGGTTTTGTGCTTAAATTTTCTCGCGCTTAGAACTATAATCCTTGCAATTTCAGAATCGGCATGTCAGACTTCCGGCAAGAATTTCAGCAATACGGAATTGAACGAAGTAC
>JAZHYW010005160.1:0-110947 GCA_037355805.1 Ixodes ricinus | reverse complement strand
TGCATGCGCAAAGACGACAGAGGAGTATCGGGTATCCTTATAGGAATTATCGGAACGATACACAAAAACTCCCTAGTTTCTTAGACGCGTAAACAGGAAGTATAAGCACTTACTTTGTCCCCCAATACGCTCGTTTGTGATTAGTGCTTTTGTGTTTCAAGCTTGGCGTAAGCTTTTGTGTTTCAAGCTTGAGGCAAGCTGTAGGTACAAAGTTTCACCTTGCCAAGTGTAGGGAAAGGTTCACGGTTTGGTTTATCGTTTTACGTCCTTTGTTGACTCGTTGTGACCTGTTCTTTTGTGTTACGGGTTACGTGTGCAGTCTGTCGGTTTTGGTTTTAAGGAACCTTGTCACATCTGCGTTGACTGCGTTGCGCTGCGTTGCGGCGCGCTGCGCAGCGCCTCCCCATTGGCTCGACGCAAGGGTCGCCACAGCAACAACTCATCGTGACGCAGCCGAACGCAGTCAAACGCATATGTGTGCAGGCTTCTTTAGGGTACACTGTGTAGTGGGCGAGGAGGCGGTTTAAATTTGTTGAGGAGGCATGGGCGTGTATATAATGCCGTGTTTGTTGAATAAGCTTCAGAGCTGTGTTTGAGACTTCGTTGTTCTGTCCGTTTTATTGTTAGTCCTGTCTCGGATTTACTATGGATGGTTATCATGCATCTGAGCCGACTGCGCTTCGTCGGGCAGCGCATCGCATCCCCATCGGCTCGTCGCAAGGGTCGCCATGGCAACGCGTGTTCGCACCTCGGCACAAGCGGACGCAGCGCAGTCAAACGCTAATGTCTGACTCGGGCTTATATTCTAAGGAGAGATAGAACGGGAAATATAGTTTACACGTTTTTGACCCGGCTTCGCTAATGGCTTGCTGTCTCCTGCTCGACAAGGACATGACTCCGACGCAGAATTATTGGTCCCTTGTCGGAGCGCAGGAATAAACTGCTACTGGAAATATGAGTTCCCTTCATCGCTGCTTATTTTCTTGTTGGGCCCGAAGCCAGCATTTCAAATCTGCGACTAAGACAGTCTAAAGATAAAATGGTACTCCGCAAAATCAATCTGCAATTTATAAGCAGCGATATCAGAAATGTCTATCGGACCTCCATCTCTCTCCAGTCCTTTTCGACGCAGATATCGTGTTTCTTCACCCTCAGCTCCAAGCTACCCAGGGGCCAGGCGGGCCCAGCAACCCTCCCCTAACCGCAGCCCCCCCCCCCCCCCCGGCCAAATTCTCCTTCTTTTTTCTCCTTTTCTCTCTTCTGTCGCTTTGTACATTGGACAGAGCAGCAACTGCAAGACACGTCAAACGGCCCTTCCCTCTGTCGTGCGAGACACTCTTTCCTCTTTTACTACCCTTGAAAACCGGTCCCGACTCCCGACTCCCGTCGCCTCCCTCCGTCGGGAACATCCGGCGGCCTGTCTTTCATGAGAATCGCGTAGTCTGCGGCTGCTACCACAGTTGCTGCAGCGTGCCAGTGCCGGTCGGAAAGTTGTGTTGTCCGTCCTCGTCTCTGTATCTTTCTTTTGTTATATCTTCTTTTCGCTAGCATGCTCTGAAGTAACCAGCATTACCGTGACCGGTGTCGACATTCCTATTGGGGGTAGTACGAATTCAATGCAAGATAGCGCAAATGTCATAATAACAAACTGTCTTCTTGTGTCACTTTTTTCCGTTAATTCATCAAACTACTTCTAGTCACACACGTATTGGTATTATTTTTATTTACAGGATATTCTCGGATGTTTCTTGTGGGTATGGAAGCGTCATGCCGAAACCAAACAAGATCTACAATAAATGCGCGTTCAGACAAAAGCGAGAAACATGACAAACAAATATGCCTTCGTAATCATAGTTGAACTGGTTGACCGAACAGCCCGACAGGCTAGACTATCAACGGTTGAACGCAGCACAGAGATGGGAAACGAGCACCTGAGGACCCCGTAATAAAACATTCTCCTTTCCCCTCTTTTTTTATACTTAGAAACTACTAAAGAAAAGAGACTGAGAAGCTTTTGTGTATTACGAAGTATATTCTTGTTTTATCCTGGAGCAACGAATTAAATACATGGTGTACCTAAGACTGAGGGCTAACATCGTTTTCTCTTTGCTCCAAGCATTCTTTAGAAAACACACAGACGCACGCACACATGCACACATACATGCGCTCGCGCGCATACACACACTGACCAATGTCCTCGATAAAATAGTATTTTTTTCACTGGTGCACTGAAGGCCGCCTTCGGGAGAAGAATGTTGAAGCAATTAAAAGTAAAATGAACATTCCCGCAAATATGTCACGAAGACATTAAATTATATAATGTCAATATTTTATCAAGAGTATATATTCCAGAACCAACACAGTGAAAGTGAATGATAAATATCGTTGTTCTTTTCTACATTAAAACGCCTGTTCTTTTCACTTTTCTGTTTCTGCCTCTCCCGCTCTACTTGTTTTCGCATCTTTCGGCGTTTCTCATCTGGTCTGGTTGTTTTTGACTCCGGACGAACCATTTTACATCACGCAGCTGGGCTAGTCCCCTCCTCTGCTCCCTGACGACACGCAATCACCACCACTGTACCACCAGATTTGTTGCATTAAAAGAAAATTTCAACAGCGCCTCGTGCGTCGACATGGTCTTCAAAAGAAATGTTGATGGCTTGCGATGAATCTGCGTCATATTGTTCATCTCACATCGTCGCGCTACGCTTCCAATTTATGAATTCATTAAATCTACGTGGTGCCGTGATTTTTCCCAATATAAACGAAGACTGCATGCATAGCCACGTTTCGTCTCTCGCGCCACCCAGACGTATACGTCTTACGTGAATCGTTTCGCGGAACGGCGAACAAAACTCCACCGGGCCAATTTTAAATGTTTTAGCATTTCTTTCAACCAAAACTCCACATCTGTTCCATGAAACGACTTGGCCTCTGCATCGGCGGAGCGTTTATAAGCCGCCTGCTGAGAGTGCTCCATGTCCTGGCGCATTAAAGTTTTCTAAGGATTTCTGTCGTGTAAAACGGTGTCGTATATTCTTTTGCGTCGAACGCGTCTCCGACACTGATTATTACCTTTCACTAAATAAATCACATACACCGATATAATTACGTAAAGGCTTCTTGTCGACGCTGACCAGGAAGGCTCATCCACGTGAAATAGCCAGATACTGCAGGTATGTGTCCTTTCTCCTGCTGCGCTTGCGCATCCGTTCCATGTCGTGCGCGCTGTTTGTGACCGTCTCTGACTCAGCAGCGACGCGTGCAGTGTGTATCCGCATCACGTGCCTCTCCTGAACACTAAGTTTAAGGGGCGAGAACATGCAAAGATCCAGGCTCTGTGCTTCATGAGGGAGCATTGCCGGTGCGATCATTACCGGTTTCGTTCTATCATACTCGCTGTGCTTTCGTCGGAAAATCAGCGCATATGTCTTCTCCATGATGCAATGCTATCGCATTTCAAAATCATTTGCAGCGAAGGATGCGAGACGCGGCCCACTTCTTTCGCGTTCGAACTGAGGCTATACACTCTAAAAATGCCCGTGCGTCTACTCTCCCGCAAAGCACAAAGATCGCCAATCACATGTCGCCGAAACGAACTCATCTCTGTCACGTCACGGCGCGGTGGTGGCGCGTCGGGCGCACTTCCGGTCTGGAACTGTTGGTGGAAGTCCCCATGTGAGACGTGTATTCTCGCGTTGTATTGAAAGGAACCTGACAAAAACTTGCCTTCTCGTCAAAACGCCGCGACTGGAACTGTACCAAAAGAGTCGAGAAAGGTTTGAAGATCAGTTTTCATGTGCTCGGTTCGTCCGAGAACGTGGATATGCGCCGTGAAAATGGAAAACCAGTCGCCGTCGGACCACGCGATTGCTTGGGGGGAAGCACTTTGGGTTGAATTCACGGATACTTGTTGTCATCAGATTTATTTGTTTTGTTCCATCATAAAAGCGGGAATGCCGCCAAGTTGTAAGGAGCACCTGACAACTACGTTCAGTGCGTCTTCAAGATCGAACGGCCGCCTGATCGTTCGAACTGTCGTCTGCTCTTTCAAACGTTTCTGCTTGTCGTCTGCTCTTTTAGACGACACCGGCCCGTAGACCAAATGTTGGCCCGGTACTTGCGATAAGAAGTGAGCGCAGGCCTCAAAAGACTTAAATTTGAAGATTGGTAAACAGGCTCGATGTAAACAGTGGATACAAGGAGATGTCGATCATTGTTACCAGTGACCATCACCGACTTGTTATGCCTCATTCACTTGGTCCGATTCGGCTTGTGATTTTCAGTATCGACGTCGATCATCTCAGCTAAGGTTCACTCGGGCTTTTGAAGCCCGAGCGACGTTGTGACTGAAAATTGCGAGCGAAATCTCACCATGCGAATCAGGCTTTCGCGTACATTCTGCGGCGTCCACGCGGAATGGATCGCCGCATGTCACATTATTCACGCGAAGGTTTGCGGTGTAGCGAGCCTCGGTAATTTCGATGAGAACGCTCAAGTAGTCAGGCATTGCCAGGAAGACGTAGAATCAACAATTCGAACGCGAAAAAGGGTAGGGGGACCCGCACCGACGCCGACAACATCGCATTTCAATGGTTTGTTTCAAGTTTCCGCTTCAAGTTTCCGAGACCATTATATTAGCGAACACCGCCCCGTCGGACTTCAGCAAATGATTGGCTCTTTGTCCAATATATGTTTAGTCGAACGCGCCTGGCCGGAGCGGCTTAGTGGGCCGTGGACTTTTGACGAAGACCGTTCATACAAGGAAAAACAGCGCAAGAGGACACAGGGAAAGCAAGTATAAGGACACAGACAGCGCTGTGCACGTGTCGCTGTTCTACGTGTCTGTGTGTCCTTTTGCGCCGTGGTTCCTTTTATGTTTAGTCGAACGGAGCTTTGGATGCGTAGGAGTTTAACGAAATGCGAAAACATGCCGCCCACAGGTATCGACATAGGTGTAGCGTGCCCAGTACGTTCAGCACATTGCGCTATTGCACTTATATTTGGTGACAGGTGAAGACCGCAGTGCAAGTTCTGCCTGCAGCGCGAGGTTTCTAGCCTCCGGGTCACCACTGCGCATCCGACACCTGGAGCTGGTAGCTTTCTCTGTGCCTCGACTCTCGAGGCATGCGTATTCCGCGCGCCCCGGGAACTTCGTCTTTTATTGATTTGGTATGCATGTTGTTCTCGTGGACCTGCGTCACCAGAAAAGCACAAGCCTGCAAGCGCAGCGAATGCTCGGCAGAAGGGAGCGAGTGCGTGCTGGGGGCTTCGAACTGCAGTCTTAACCAGGTTAAGAATGCAGTAAGTTCTACCTTTTGCGTGAGCCTACTACAGTATAATTAGGGTTCCGCGTTTTCGAATAAATCCGATAAAATCCGAAGAATACTTGCCGTTTAAAATTTTGCCGATTCGAATTTATAAGAAAAACTCCGAATATTTGGGGCTGCCAGACGTAATAACGCCGACAGGTCTTTATATTCGACCGGGATTTTCAACGAGCTTTACGTTTGTCATCTTTTCTAGTTGCAACTTATGAACTTATCCCGTTATCATAAAAACAAGGTAGCCTCTCTTACGACCACAGTCGAAGTCTCGCATATGAAAAGGCTGATTTACTAAATTCGCAAACTGCTGTTTTCTAAATTGAATTCACACCACCGAAGAAGCCGACAAACTCCGAATTCTGTGTACCATAAAAGAAAGCTCCGAAAAACACCCCAAATTTATTGTAAAAAATAAACTCCGAAAAACACGCTCCGACTCTATTCAAAAATGAACTCCGAAGACACAGTACACTACCTATAAGGGGTATTCACCGGACGCCATATTTTAGGGCGATGTTTAGGGCGCATGCTCAGAACGAGCTTACATTAATAGCCTGCTGAGATCGGAAATCTTGATGGTTTGGAATGCACGTTGCAAAAGAACTGTGATCGAAGCTCGCCGTCAGCACGCGCTCAGCAACCACGCACACAGATATGGCCACCAGCGAATACTCCCTATTAGCCCCGTGCGCGACCGAAAGCGTCGCTGTGGTCGGCCTTCCACGATTGGCCGAACGCTGACTGTGACGTCGGAAAGGGGATTTATCATCGACGGAATAAGAGGAATGAAAGAACTTTAATTTTGACGGTGCTGGCAGTGTTTCTTTGAGAGCGCAATGATTTCAAGCTTCCACCATGCTCATTTACAAACACCATCGAACTTGTTGTTCGCAAGGTAATGACGTCACAAGGGGGAACCATAGGAGGGCGCCACCAAAACAGTCTCGCCGCTACGTAAAACAACGAGCGCGAGGCGCGCGTGAGTCGCGCGCCTCGCCTCGGTTTAAAGCCGAGAAAAGGGAGTCGACCGCCATCGTTAGCTATCTCGACAGCATTTCGCTCAAAGTAGGTTGAGCGACACGAACACGCTCACAAGTAAACATATTGCTTTGAGGTGAATGATCGAATGAGTGGTTTAATTAATGATGAGGTGTACTGTCACCAACGGGTTCAAATACAACACAGATTTCATTGTTCCGGCAAGCTGCAGGTCGCCTCTTTAAAAGGTTTTTCAGGGGAGGCACTTACTTTTTTTAATTTATTTGTTTAATTGAAATACCCTCAGGGCCACGGGCATTACAGAGGTGAGGGGGGTTAGAAGAGAACATAACAAAAATATAAGGCAGCTGTACACTTTCGAGCTCAGTCTGAACTGTATAGATTATTGACGGCAGTTTTAAACATATGGTAAGTGGCAATTGTGGCAATAGATGCGGGAAGGTGGTTCCAGTCCACTGAAATTTTGGGAATGAATGACTCTTGTTTTGGAATGTCTACTTTATATATATATGATGAATGCGTGACAAAATATTAGACGGGTGATTCAGCAGTCGGTTGTGAAGTATTGCATTATTATGGTGTCTATTATGAAAGCGACATTAACGCGCTATTTTACGACGTAAAGTAAGGTAGGCAACGATAGGCTGGTTTTCATGGAGCTCACGCTTGCCGTGCGATAATAATTAGTACGATAAAACACGCAGAGCAATTTTGTACTGATCGAACGACGGTTTAGCAAGCGAAACCTCGACCAGGACGTTTCATCGAATGACACTTTAGCGAATGGCGGCGTTCATTTGAGCGAATAGATAAAATGGAGGCCGCCGGCGTCCTGTTTTCCAGCTTGCCGAACCTTTGGCGATGCACGCTCGAGCTTGAGATCATATTAATTTTCCCCAAACGATAGCAAGGCACCCCTTGCTATCCTTCCCAACATACCCCGTAGCGCGATCTGTTTGGAAGCCCAGATTGCCGCCACTACAGCCTATTCGCTAAAACGTCATTCACCTAAACGTCAATTCGCGTATGCGATCTCTATTCGCTAAAATGTAATTCGCTAAAACGTTATTCGCTCATATATTGTGGACCCGTATTAACGTTCGTGAAAATGTTTCACAAAAATCGTTCACGCAGGTTCGTGTCTGTCCGTCCCTTTTGCCCCCTCGGCAAACGGTCGTTTGCAACAAAAGCGTCTTCTTTTTTTTTCGTAGAAAAAGGCGTGCACAACAAAAGTTAAAAAAAAAAAGACAGGCGGGGGCCCTTCACAATCAACGCGGACAACCAGGCGGAGTCAAGAAGCCGCTCGCTCTCCACAGCATGCGCGCATGATAAAGAAAACGTGAAACGAAACGAAAAAAATAAACAACAAAAAACTGGACAATAAAACGAAAAGCCAGAGGGAACAAGCTAAACAAACAAAATGACAGGGTACGTAGCCCAGCCAACCCCCCCCCCCCCCCCCTCCCCACACACACACACACGCGCACGCACACACACTGACACACGCATCCAGCGCCGCTGCAAGAGAACTTGGAGGATGGGAGCCGGAGACAGTGGCGCCATAGCGGTGACTCGGTGACGGTGAAGGGCAGCGAAGGCTGTGAACTTGAAGGATGGCCGAGAACCGGAGACAGTGGCGCCGTTAGCGGTGACTCGGTGAAGGGCCGTGAAGTCGAGATGGGCTCGGCGAATTCACTCGTGAGCTCGCTCACTCGCTCAAACCACGTGAAGGCGAACGACTTCATGAACGGGATCAGTTCACGGACGTGAGGGGAACGACTCCCATCACGAACTCGATGAGCTCGTGATGGGACGGTGAGCGACTTTGTGAATTCAAAGTTGGCGGTGATGTGATGGGGAATGCTTCATGAACTCTGTCGCATTCGTGATGTGACGGTGAAGTACTTCGTGAACTTGACGGATTCGTGAAGTGACGGTGAATGACTTTTTGAGTTCAGAGACTGCGGTAACGTGATGGGGATGAGTTTGTTATCCGGTTGTACTCCGTGATGTGAATGGTCGTGATTTTTGGACGTCGGTGTACTCGGTGATGTGAACGGCCGTGACTTTTGGACTTCGCTGTACTTTGTGATGTGAACGGCCGTGACTTTTGGACGTCGGTGTACTCTGTGATGTGAAACGCTGTGACTTTTGGACGTCGATGTACTTTGTGATGTGAAAGGCTGTGACTTTTAGATGTTGATGTAATTAGTGATGTGATGGTGAGTGAGTGGGTTCCAAAATGCCGACCTATGCTTCCGCCTTCCTCGGGGTTCGATGGCACCATTGTCCGCCGAGATTGACCGGCGACACCGCGACCAAGGATGTCTGGCCCTTCCGTGTGTGTGCCGCGTGTTGCAGTGTGTGAGAGGGGAGGGAGGCATACTAGAATGTTAGGGCCCGGCCCCGCCACGAGTGAAGGCCTGAACCCGCAGGATTCCACTACTAGGGATCCGGGGACATGTGACGTTAGTAAAATGAGCAGCAGGCCGCTGCTACAATGTGTTCTCATAGTGTTCTCCAGTGTTCTCCCGTCAGACGAGTGTAACCTGTCTATGTGTATATAAAAAGAGTTATATAAGGACACCCTCCTGCGCCCTGGTCCTTCCCAGATCCGGCCAGGTCATGAGTTCCTGCCCTCACTCGGCTCCTGCCGCATACCAAGAGCCCGGACAACCGCTCGGTCCCAGCAGTAGCTAACAACGCCTTGGCTGCTTGTTCCAGTATTCGGCCCGCAAAAGTGGACGAGTTCACAGTAGTGAAAGGCAATCTCGCTGGAAAGTTTGGGTTTAAAGTAAACTCCAGTAGTGAAGCTTTTAACTCGAAGGAAGTTCACTGCATCATCTGCAAATAGCCGTTTTCATACAGTGGAAGCGACAGGTCGCTTCAGTATCACCTACGAGCGAGGCACCATGTACGCCGCTGCAGCAAGGACCATCCGCCAAAACGCGGACAACAATCAACGCCTTCTCATCGAGGTCCCTTTCTCTAAAAAAATAGAAAGCATCGCCCAAGCTTTGACTTCTTGTCTTCTTGTCGGAGAATGTGGAACAACTTTGTCTTCGGAGCTGGAGCAAAAAATATGTGAGTCTTTGAATCGTTGAACTACATGTATCCCCAATTGGAATCTCTATACAACCGCGTTCGCAAAGCGGTTGCGAACGTGGCTAGTATAATGGTACGTTTACACCTGAGAAGAAATCCGCTGCCGCGGGAGCGGATCCGCTCCCGGCGGCGGCGGCGACGAGCGGGTTGCGTTTACATCTATTTCCCTCGAGCGGCGGCGGCGGCGCCGGCTGCGGCAGCTATTCTCGTAACATCCCGTCAAATATGACGAGAAGGCGCGAGAGTTCCCACCTCGGCCGTCTCTCCCGGGCGCTGCTGCTCCCGGAAGTCGTGACGTAGGCAGCGTCGCGCTGCGCAAGAATGTCACTTCCGGTCAGCGAAACGCCTCGTTCGGCGGCAGAAATAGGTCCCGGACCTATACGGCTCTCCGCCGCGTTTTCCGCCCAGCGTTTCGCCCCAGCGGCAAAAGCTGGGCGGATTCGCTGGCGGATCCGCAAGTGTAAACGTACCATATAGATCCCTGTCATCGAGTGCGCGTGCAATTGTACTGGATCTTATACAACCTCATTCGCAACCGCTTTGCGAACGCGGATCCGCTTCCAGTGTGAATGAACGGTTAGAGCGGCTATTGGCTGAGTCCCAGATGCGACCTCAAAGTACGGTCTTCAGCGCGCGCTCAAAAGCGTAGCCTTGTCTCTGTGCTAAACGTTTCTGGTGTGACGATAACGCTATGGTAAAATTTTAGATTGTAAGTATAACGTATTACCAGCCTGAAATTGTATTCACACGGCGGACAAATTAAGAGAACCAGGTCCGCGGACCAGAGAAATGTGCGAATCACGTGACATTGACGTCATTACGGAGAAATCCGCGACTTGAGGTTAGTCCGCGGGCAGGCTGTGAATCCTATGGTTACCGGGATCGAAGTGAGGACTGTGAGTTCAGTTCGTACATCGGTTGCTCTTCGCTGCACGCGCTACCAAAGCAAGATCAGCACCTCTCAAACATTTGTGACATGGCGACCATAGCTTAAACTGGCACTCTAATCTAAAAAAGAGCCAATAGGCTGCGCACGTGACGCTGAATTCAACGTCTGGCTAATCTGTCAGTGAAAAAGACAAAAACGAAGGGTCACAGCGACGGAAAGTGGTTCTTTCTAATTTTGCTCGTTGAAGACTTGCTGAACTGCTGTGCCTCCAATATGATTACTACCGAAACAATTGTATAACACACACTCTGACCTCAGCGAAGAAATGCAGTGGTTGCTTCTGCCGGTATGGGCCTTACATGGCAGGCGAGATCATTGAACGCTGACTGATTTATGTGAACCGCGCTGTTCTATTGGCTCGAATATACTTCGTCTTACATTTCATAAAAAGAAGAGAAACATTGTTTTGAAGCAGAAAAAAAGCGACGCATATTTAAGTTTAAACAAAAAGGCGAAAAAAAAACGGCTCAGTTTTTGACGACGAATAAGGTATACGGGGGATTCTACTGCGGCCTCTAGTTCGTATAGCGCAAGAGCCTGTGCTTCCCCGGACATGCACAGAAATCTACCCAGAAGATGAGGGATCCTTACGCAGTGAGTAACCCAAACGGCGATTTGATGACACCTTGTCTTACCGTTGACTAGTGTTCGCGCTCCCTTTCAATAGGGAGTATTCACAGGCGGCCATAGTTTTGTGCGCGACTGCTGAGCGCGTGCTGATGGCAAGCTTCCACAGATCTTTTGCGACGTGCATTCCACACCACCAAGATTGCCGGCCTTGGCAACCTACTCTGTGAGCTCGTTCTGAGTATGCGCTCTAAACAGCGCCCTCAAATATGGCGTTCGGTGGATACCCCTTATTGATGTAACCCATTGACTCATGTTTGAAACAAGGCTGCCGATGTCTACTACAGTAACATTTGCGCAGCAATGCTGGCTTTCAACCAGGCCTAGACGACGCTCTGCATATTTCGACATTTGTTCGCTTGGGTAGGTCACATTTTACTGAAATGCAAAGTAGACGCCGAGTGAGGCTGCTAGACGCTAGTAATTGCCAGCCACGTCTTGCGCCGGAGTCACACTCCACCAAGGCGACAAAGTTGGAATGAGCATGTACAACCATAATCGTTACCTTGGGGAATACAAAGCCTTAAAGAAAAGTCGGAAACGCAGTTAGCAGCTGGTTTCATCAAATAACTGACGGGAAGGTGCTTGTGATAATTAAAAGACATGGACAATAACTCATGTAATTTATTTTACCTTTGTAGCTATCCTGCGAAGCAAAGTTAGAGATTTATTGTGGCTGATATGACAGCATCCTGCATTGAAACGATTCACACATATCGTGCGCAGCAAGAGGCCTGAGTGTGGAACAATGAGGCTTGCCTGGGAAGTGCCGAAGCACAAAAAAATTGGAGACAAATACTGAGCCTTCGGATGAATTTTGTGCACAGCTGCGTTCGATAAAATTGCCGAAAGAGTCTGTTTTATGTTAGTATTGAGACCGTCTGGAGTTTTCGTATAAGGCGTTCTTCTTCTCTCGTCAGAGATTCTTGTGCGGCAGAGGGAACCGCCACCTGGAGACTCGGACGATGGCATTAATTTAGATTGAGTCAAATTTCCTTGGCTCTAACGAGAGTTGACAGTACTCGTGTAACTAGGATACAGCCTTTATAAGCAAATCTAGTAAAAAGCTAGTAATCGCAACAGTTACTACCTATTTCTCACCGTTACTACCTTTCACTAAATATTTACTTCTTGAAAAGCGCGGTAGGTAGTAAAATTTAGTAAATCTAGTAAAACCTTCTCCTGAACGTTACTATCTTTTTACTCTCTATTCACTACCCCAAACGCGCGTACAACATGGCGGCGTCTGCTGCATTGCCGATGGCCAACGTTAGCGACTCACTAAAGGCTCATTCACAGTGCCCCATTTTCTTACTTTAAGTTACGTTACAAAATATTACGTTAAAGTCACCGGGACCTCTGTGCTTCATATTAAGCCAGGCAACCAGTTCAAGGAGAAAGCATGACACGCGACCATCCAGACACTAATGTTTCGGTGACTTATACGTAACGTAAATTAACATAAGAAATTAGACAGTGTAAATGAGTCTTTACTGTTTTTGAACGCAGCGGGAGGTATCCGCACAGAATCGTAGAATCACAAATTGTGGAAGGGGCATGTTTAAAAGCTGGAGCTGACTTTCGCAACCCTTGTTCTTTTCCCCTGTCTTTTTTCTTCAACCAAGTTTCCCAGCTTTTACCACAGTCTCGGGTATTCTACATCATGATCATGTGCCAGCACGTTGTGGATGCCAGCGCTGCCGCGATCGCAGCCAGACGCATGGATGAATGGATGGATACTAACGGCTGTACCCTTTATATTAGGTGGTAGCTTTCGCCACCTAGCCCAGCCGCAATTATTGTCGATGCAATGTGTCCGGCACCAAACAAATGTCGACATCCGCGGTCGACGCAACCACGGCCGGACTGGAAGCGCGCGCTTTCTTTCTCTTCTTACGGCCTTTGCAATCGCCCGGGAGTCAATGGCATTTTTTCTCCGTATGTAGTTCACTTGCTTGACGCCAGGGCGCAACCACCTTACCCCATTTCACCCACTCGGAGAGTCCCTTCGAGCTGCTTTGCGCTGCTGTTCGAGCCTCGTAGGATGTTGTTTTGGCAGCGGTTTATTGAACTTCGCTTCGATTTAAGTCACTCTACCGACAGGCAGTGTCATTAGCAAACTGCGTTCCCTGTGACGTGGACGGGACCTCTGCACTTGTCTGACCCCTCGCACGCAGTTGTTCGGAAAGCGCGGTCATGGTTAATAAGAATACTTATGATTAACCATGCAAAGACGGTCACGGACAGAAACGAAAAATCAGCTGGATATGTGCACAAGCCTCCGAGGAAGAACTTTAGGCTGTAATATGCACTGTGCGAAAATTGTACGGACTACTCCACCCTCGTCTAGAGCAGCTGACCTACTTCATGTGCGGCCTATGAAATGATGTTGCAGACCGCTGCAATAGATAGATTGGGCCTGCTTACGTTTCACGAGAGCGTACGAATTATTTATCATTTAAAGTTCCTCCACGTAGAAGGCGTCCGTCTCCTCCTGTTCTTGAGTTACAACAGAAGTCCTGGAGGTAAAGACGAGTATAGTATTTCCGCAATTGTATTCGCTGTCTCTACTTACTACTTTTTATCCCGAATCTCTCGGAGATCTGCGTCAAATATTCACCGTTTTGGGCTCATCAGAAACGCATTAGATAGTAGCTGAGGGTCTAAACGTAAGGATCGGGTGTCAAAGGCTATAAAATCTCGGCCGCAAGTGGCGACAGCGCTGAGATACACTGTGAGACGCGCTCGGTGCAAACGGCAAAGGGTAGCCCAGGGGCCTTACCAGGGGTGAGGTGACAGCGCCCCCCGCGTATTGCGGCTGGAGGTGGCGATTGCCCTGATTGCAATGGCCGTAACAAGAGAAAGAGACGCGCGCTTCCAGTCCGGCCGTGGCACAACACTCTGGATGCCGCCGTCGCTCAGAGATGGCGGTAGCTGTCCAGAGTGTGTTGCCGGTTGTCTGCTCTTGCCGCCGTCACTCATAGATCGCAGCAACCTTTCCAGCCTCGGCAAAAAGACAACTGTCTGCTGCTATCTCTCATAGATGGCGGCAGCATTTCTTCGGTAGAAGAAGAGCGGGAACGGAACGAGCGGCGATGTGCGCAGCAGCGCGAATGGTTCCGGAACCGTCGCCAGGCCGCTATCGCCTAAAGTTCCACTGCGTCGAGCGCTTCAGATTTCCTTGCCAAAGAAGAGCCGATCGCTCGCCTGGAAAGTCACCGCCGAGAGCAGAAGCTGCAAGCTCCAATGCTCATCCTACTTCACCAAAATGGAAAAGGCTGAAAGTTTTTTTTTTTTAACTAGGATGAAAATAGCCAAGTAACACGTGCTAAGAACTTTTCCAAAGGCAAAAAAGTTAATGAAGTTATTTTGCTTTTCTAAATTCTTGTTTTATTTTAAGTTTATGTTTCTATTTCACAAACAAAATACAATAAAAACCGCTTGGTAACATTGTACGACAAGCAGTTCGGGGCCAGTCGGAGTTTGCGAGACGCTAATTATGCAATCTGAACCTGCCGTTTTTGCTTTGTGTCGTGTTCTTTCTTGTTTCCTTGTTGATGCACATGGTTGAACTTCGTGCGGTCATCTGAATGAGTGTGTGCCTCTCCTCACCGGATTCGCCCGTTCACGGTGATCGTTCGGCCGTTTCAGTGGCATGGGTTTCGCCATCCGAGAGGCTTCGCTGCTTCGCTTCTACTTGACAGTGAGAATGTCTTTTTCACGATCCGTGTTAACTCGGTGGTTGAATGTTTGTGATTGAGCAGTCTTCGCTAATGGCAGTGCACTGTCACGGCCCTTGATGTGCGTCGTAAATAGCGTATCTAGCTTTAGGACTAATGAAAAAATGTTCTGGCATTCTACGACTCTTTCTGAATTTCCTTCTATCTTCACCAAAAACGCGAGCATTCGTCAGTGGACTACACACAAATTAAGATGCGGGCTACATGCATTTCGGTCGCACAACGCGCGAAAGGATGCAGCTGCCGTCGTACTCACCCTCAATTACAGCTTTCATTCGCTACGCGTGACGACAATAAAGCCATATCTCGCCGACGGTGGCCGCATTCGTTTTAATTCTAGATTAACGTAAGCGACGAGAAATCATGTTCGCGGATGCTATGTGGGGAAGCGAAGACCTGAATGTTGAGAATCGGTTGGGAGATTATTTTATCCACTGTCGCAAATAATTTCCGTGTCTGCCTCTGTTTTCTACTAGTAGATAGAAGCCTTGAATCCTTTGAAAACTTTCTTGATAGGGGATATTGGTGCGTAAGGAGCACTGTATTTGCAACATTATTCACTGACGTGGTGATACGCGTCGACAAGTGTGCGCACTCAAATTATCAGTATAAAAGACTCATGGGTAATCAAGGGAGGTAGCAATTAGAATGATTAAAGTAAGCGTGTCACATGTGTTCGTCGTATTTTAATGTGATCTGTGTTGAGTACTTTGTATCAATTGTGTGCTGAAGATGTTTGTGTGGAAGGTGTGTATTTACTTGCAAATGTGGAAGCGTTGATATACACTGTATATAACTGATTTCTTCTTTTTTTACTTTTAATTGGGCGGTGACTAATGCCACCTGGGTTACTCATTTCCAATTCGTAAGAAAGCGGTTTTTACAAGACAAATTTTGGGCCAGCCAAAGCCAGGTTTGTTGGTTTCTCGAGCAATAATGCTGATTAACCTTCTCCCTTCTGTGGCAATGTCAAAGCCGTTACATATTGATGTGAGCAGTGTTACGAAAAATACCTGCAATAAGAAATTAAAATATAAAAACGATAAACAGCTAACTTTGGTATGCAGGGGTTTAATAACTTTATACCTATAATGAGTCTAGGAAAAGTGTGAGGAACAAAGTAGCCATTTCCTCGTTTGCATCGCTTCCATTTACGGATTAATGTCCATCTCCACTGCATCATTTTGCCCTAACCAAGTGTGAAGCCAGAACTGTCGACGTGCACCCTCGTCGTTCTGATATTTTTGTGAAACATACGATGGCACTACAAGGCTTCAGCGATCAAATTCACATATTTTGGAGAAAGTACTATTTTTCAGCACATGTGTATGACTCGTCTGACTTCGCTTCGAACCTCTGGCAGCCTCCCCGGTCCTGAAGTTTAAAATAGCCCCCTCTTTTCCTAAACCTTTGTCTATCCTTCATTGGGCCTATTTGACCTGGCAGACATAAAAACCCATCTATAAGGTCACTTACAAATCGGTTCAAATTATGTTAGAATGTTCGCCACCGTAATATGTCAAAGGTGCCATTCTCGCTTGCAACAATTTTGCTTTGAGCAAGAGATGATGACGGCAAAGTAAACTAAAATTACTTTGAGGCTATTAGCCATGTGGTACTAGTTCTTTGGCGAAACATTTGTCAATATCTGGAAATGTGGGACCTTAAAAGCCTGAAGAAACGAAAATAAATTCAAACTTGACCTTCTTTGGTCAGACAGAGTCCGGGAATCTTGACCCAAATTCGCTGAACAGGTGCAAAGTTAGGCTTCACTTCTGGGAGTCTGGCTGACGTCTGGCAACATTTGGCCTAAATTCTCGAACAAGTGCCAGCTCTAGGCTTCACCGCTGGTCTTCTGGTTCAGACGTAGCAACTCCGTCTCAAGTTTGGCAGTTTGAGAATTTTGTGGTGAGCCAGAAGAAAGCCAAACAAACGCCAGGGAAAAGTACTTTGTCACTAAGTGACGCCTTGTAGCAAAGCCACCGGACAACTCTGAAAATCGCCATTTTTAAAGGAAAACCGCAAAAATCGGCAACAACGGACGCAAATGTTTTTGGATTCTTTGCATTTCTACACGGTTCTGCGGTAAAAAAAACATCTATTCGGACGACAATGATGCGAATTAGGGATACTCCAGCAGATCACGAGTTCCTTCAAGGCGACGATACGGAGCTGTGCTCCCAAAGAAGGCCGTGCTTCTTCGCTGTATAGGGTGTTTTCGCATGACGTCAATCCGCCATTTTGTTGTTAGTTTTTCTTTTTTTAAACATACTTACTAATATGAAGGATTACATCGCAACCTGTAGATGAGGTGTCAGCATGGTAAGACTTATAAGCATCTGTGCTCTAGGCATTTAAGGAGTCATGTAAATCCTTCAATGCTCGCCTTCGGCACACGCAAAAGAGCTCACAACAACAAAATGGGGGACAATATTACGTCAGTGAAAACACCCTATAGCGAGTTCTGGAGACTTTCGTCTTTCGCCCTCCTCTCCCCACTGACGCTGTCTCTTGGGAAGCCGACGTAATATACTGAGAGCGACCGGCAATTTGGAGTCGAACCGCTTTCAACGCAGTTCACGCTCCATTCAGCGTCGGACTGGTGGGAAAACAAACAGGGTCCGAGGGGAAGGGAATCTGCGCAACGCGACGACGTGACGATCTCTTTCTTTTTTTTCCGCTTTCTCTCTCTTCCCATCTTTCTCTTCCTCTTCACACCCAAAAAGAAAAAAGAAAAAGTAAATCTAGTTTTACTATGAGACAGATAAAACAAGAAAAGAAAACCGAGAGCAACGGGCAAGGAAGACGCAGGATCGATGGTTCGAGATCGAACTCCATTCTGACAAATCCCTGCGGTGTCGACCCTAACATGGGTCCGGCATGGTCGTCCGACTTGTTCCGAGGTTCGCGGTAGTTCCGAGCAAAAAGAAAAAAGAAAAAAGAAACTAAAATAGAAAAGAAGGGGCAGCGGAAGAACGACATTTACGAATTGCCAAATCTCTTCCGAAGCTAAGACGCACGGCGGACCGACCGGGCTGGCTACGAAAAAGGAGGCTGGAAATAGGAGGCTGCGGTTCTGTTCTTGGTTGTGAAACCTCGCGCAGCACTCCTGCCGCGCATCTGCGCAGATGGCGCGAGTTGGAACTGGTGGAGGGATCTTCACGTGAAGCGGAATTTGCGGGTTTTCCTAATGGTTCCCCAGGGTGGTGACCCCGTCCGACAATAGATGGGGCAAGGAAAAAAAAAATCAATTTTCTTTAAGAAATGAAAAAAAAGTTAGCACCCAATCGCATGAACCTGCGGCTGTCCAGGACGAGTTTTTCAACACAATAGAAAGCCGCCAGCTATAACAATCTTGCAGTCTGACTTTCTTCGCTATACATGCGTTTATAAAGAAACTGATTTCGAAACTCGGCACCCGAAGCGCGCACGAACTTCAAACGCAATCTATTTCAAGTGTAATCCTCTCGAATTATTTCGTAAAACGCACGTGGGTGCATACTCTTTTCATAAAAGCACGTAAAAAACTGAACCCTACTGATTGTTGCGTGAGCGAGTGTTGAATTTCAGAATACATAGTAGCGCTCGAAGAAAATAACACAACATAAAGGACTGGACACCACTGTGTGCAACGTGAGTGTTCTTACCTAGCGCGTTGCGGTGGCAAGTTCTCTTCCATTTCCTTTTGTCATCGAGCGCAACCATGCATTCTCGAATAAAAAGAATAGACAAGGCCAGAAAAAGTCACGGATATATTTATCGATTAACCTACGCATTGCATAGCAACTAAAACTGTGGTGGATGCTTTTTGTTCAAAGATAATATCGCAAAATATGTTTTTATGTTTTTCAGGATGTACCGAATTCCAAACGTACAATGTAATTTGGTCGAACAGGGAGCGTTTTCTTACGCGGAATTTCACATTTTTGATGGTCTCGTGGGTGCTATCAATGAACCTGATCACAGCCCGAACCTCCGAGCACCCTGCCAAACTGACGCAGCGCTTGTGGTGCATTGGTTTGGCGGCCTCACCTGGCCAAAGTTGCCCTTTTACAGCAATAGCTGTGACCGGTTCTCTCTCTCTCTCTCCCCCCCTCTTAAAATGATGATGTTGTTAATGTAATGCATAGAGGGCGTCGCTCGTCGATATCATTAAACGCCTTAATAAAGAAAGCCGCAGGCGTTCTCAAGACCTGAGAATTTGATCCAGGGCCCTATGAGCGTGAAGCGAGCGCGCTACCACAAACTCACGACAGCTGCCTTCAATGCGCCACCTAATAATACTCCTGTGTTGAGGACAGCTGCCCATATAAGTCTCACGCAGCGCCCGCTAGATGGCCCCAGTTGCCGTGATGTCTCATCCATAGGAAACAAATATTAACCTTTCTGTTGGACTACGTATACTCGGCGGGCCTTTCTCAAATCATTTAACCTCCTCCCATTCCCCTACCCTCATCACCCATTTCCCTATCCCCATCAAAGTTATGGTCGGTGACAGGTCAAGAACGAAGTGGAATCTCCTCCACCCCTTTCCACTTCAGCGGGCAGACGGTGAAGAGGGTCTCCTCCTCTCCGCACTCGCAGTGAGATAGAAGTGTGGAGGAGCTTCCACTTCATTCTTGACCTGTCACCGACTATAGATGATATTTATCAAGAGGCCTTGCATAACCCTTTCATCAATAAAAAGACGTTTCACCACCACCACCAACACCTGAGTCTCACGCCGCGACCGTTGGAGGGCTTTTGTGTACATGACGTAATTCAGAGCGCCACTGTCCGGGCAGCACATGGCCGATGGGCCCTTCGCGTAAGTTGCCGACCGCGGCAGAAGAAGCATAGCGATTTATCACTAAAGGCATCACAGGTTTATTGCGAGATGCATGAGAATTCATTAGGGTCCGACAAGGTGTTGGAGCTATCGCTGTGACAGTAGCCTGGATTCACACTGTACCGATACATTTTGAGCACCATCCACACTGACCAGCAGCCGACCGACGGCCTTCTATTCAGTGCCCTGTTAGTGTAGACTTTGAACCGCGCTTCAAACTCTGGGCGTGTTGACACGTTCCACCCATTTGTCGCGGAATTCGCTCGACGAGAGATAACGGGCAACTTTTGGGAAATGCGCGTCAGCGAGAGGAACCCCGGTGCGGTCCCGTTGAACGTGCCCCGAGGTGCGAGGCACGTTTGACGCTGATAATGCCCGAACTCGAGCACTCGTGTCGACTCCGACCGGCGGCCAGGTCCCCTGGTCTCGCGGGTCCAGTCCGTGCCTTGGTACGTACGGTCGGAGGCAGGCGAGAGAACCCACGTCGTTGTCGATGGGGCTGGGGCTTTGTTGGGAGCTTCCTGTTCCGAAATTACGTGCGTATTCCCAGTTTACATCTGAGCCAGAGCATGCTACAACCAGTCACTAGCTATAAATAGAACACGCAGAAGCGTACATTTTTCTGCTCTTCTTTTCACTTTTCGTTTCTTGTTGGTAACAGCCGAACGTGCGATAAGAACGTCCCGGTGTCTCCCCGATCAGTTTGGCAAAGGAGCGAAAACAAGCGTGAAATGCGTGCTTTCCTGAGTCTCAACTGCTGCTGCCGTCAACTCCTCTGTGTAATGGTGTAGACTATCGCACATTTTACGGCGAATGGCAGATCATGCCTGCACAATTCAAGAGCTATCCGGGCATCCGTGAGGATCTGGTGGCTTAGAAACGCCCTAGTAAAACGTAAAAAGGAAACACGAACACGTTTAAATACACTTTATATAAAAGTGAACAGGATCTGGCCGCCATAACTGTGCGCCAGCGTTACGAGGCAGTGAGGATACAAGAGAAAAAGAGATCGCATATTCACAAACCATTCGCTGTCAGGAGGAGGCGCGTTTCATGTCGTAAAGATTGTAATTTTAGCCAGCATTCATAACAATGGCCTCATACAAACATTCCCTGTAGACATACGTTATCTATATAGGGCAGTCCATTGTTCAGTCAGAAAAATCTGCCAAGTGATGTGGTGCCTATCGCATGCCGCCAATGTTTGTCATATCCACGCGTCGAGGTGGAAAAAGCTCATGGTAGGTGCGAAGCTGTATGGGTTAATAAAATTCGACCGTAAAGGTTGGTTCAAACATTTGCGTCGGTTGTGTTCGCAGCAACAATCGAAACGACAGCAACGACGAAGCCACCGGGACGAGTGTTCGCCGTACACAGCATGACAAGCCGTGCAAAAGGTGGCTTTGCGAAGTGTGGGGCCATGGTTGTTCCGGTGTTCTGGTCGTTTCTACCGGTTTAGCTGTTGTAAACGCAACCGTCGTAAACGTGCGAACCAGCATTGAATGTAATATTGCACCGATTGCACAGGAGTCGACACCGAATGTTTGGAAGCGCATTGATTGACGCGAGCTCAGGTCGAATACTTGCGCAGTGGTCTTGTCCAATTCATGAGCTGCACTCAATTATCGTCACCGACGGGCAACCCCCGCGAGTATATAAGCCTAACGACCTCTCAACTATGTCATCGAAGACTACCTGGCGTGTGACCATCACAGCCAAGAACGCGCATGTTTGCGTTTTCGGAGATCAAGCAAGGCCCACGCCATACATACAAACGTTGAAAATGGCACCGGCCACAAGCCCGTTTTTGTAATGGTCTATAGACCGCTTCACTAAAATGCTTCTGGCGAGTGCCAATTTGAAAGTTCATGGGTATGGCGCGTGCCTTGCTCGCGTTACGAGGAAACAGAAACAGCCATCTTCTGTTGCGAAGCTGGGCGCTGGCCTGTACGGTAAAACTGTAAATCATCGGCATTTATCCTTGAAATTACACTGTGACAAATAAGTGTCCAACTCAGTGGCTGCAAGCATGACTGTGTAGCCTTTGTTTGTAATCGTGCGGGACGAGCGCCTGTGCAGCCAATACATAATCGAACAGAATAAGCTCGCGCTGATATCCATGCACACTTTCACATTAAAACTCCTCAAATCACATACTTTCGAGAGTTTTAGTAGACCGTACCCTGTAGATTCCGGGTCTATAGTGTCCCCGTGCAGAATCCATGCTTCGAAATGACGGCATAAGCTTCCGCTAACAACGCAAAGCTTTAGCATGGAGCGAAAGCTCGCACTGCAGAACCCAGGGATCCTGGGTTAAATCCCCGCCCCTGCCGTTTCGATCTGGATGAGCATCGTACCGGCGTGCGGTCGTGTTTCACTACTGCGTTGTGCACGTTAAAGACCCCAGGCTGGCGGTTTGCCCTGCACTGGCTCAATTTCTCATCTACAGTTAGGAGATAAATCGCCCGTTGAGGCAGACTAAGTTCTAGGCTGTATAGAAATACACACACCCTAATTTTCAGGTATGTAAAAAGATTGCGGATATCCGGAAGTTACTAACTATTGGGCTGGTCACGTAGAGAGGGCCTAATTATATACGTTTTCCGTTTCCTGTCGCTATCAGTCGCGTGGGTTCCGTATCTGGTACGCGGGACGAAGAAATATTAAAACATCTCAACTTCAAATATGCGATAAAATATCGGTGAGGAAAAACAAGAATGTGTGAGAAACACGATTTTTTCGTAAACACCTTCCAGCCGCGTGGACATATTAAAACGATGTTTTACCGCATACCACAAGTGGCGATATTCAAGATGGCTGCGCCCTTGTGAAAAAGGTGTATAATCATATATGATTTCTTTTTATTAAAAAATGCCCCAATATTTTTTTGTGAAATCAAGTATGAACATCATTACCAAATTTCATGCCAAGTTTCGCAAATATGCATGGCTGGTCGTCACATCTGGCATGGTAAGGTCAGAGTCTCGGGCGTTGACTTATTCCCGGTTTCGATCAGCATAGTTGATGGAGCGCACAAAGGTCGTCGTCCTAGATTTGAGCTGCCCTCAATACCGTAAATCTTGTCTTTCTTAGAGCGAAGTTATTTTACTGAGAAAGCAGTCAAAAGCTGAGATGGCTATCTTTGCCTGATGTCACGTCACAGCTTCCGCTGTTGCTAAAGAAAACGCTGTGTGCTTTGTAGGTGCAATCTGAACAGTTGGGCTCTGTTTGAAAAGTAATTACTGGTGCGGCAGAAAATTAAGAATTTGGATATTGGGCGGATACTATTCCAGAAAGCAACGACACACTACTTAAATTGTTTTATGAAAGACAAAATTTTACCGGAGAATCCCTTGAAAAAAACGGTGCAACAATATTCAGAATTTCTTTTTTTTTACTTTACACTAGCTTGCTGGCACTAGGGGAACCCAAGTATAATCGCAAGCAACGCCATTGAACAAGAAACCTCTTTGTTGCTGTGTGATTTCAAGAATAAAGGGAGCGTTTTCTTTTTATCTCTTCTTCGCAAAACTTGTTGATGTAGCCTCGAGGTCGCAGTGTCCTTCAGTGACTCTGTATGAACGTGGCTCGTAGGTTAGATCCGAGCATTGCTTGAGCACTCCATTTCAGCTCGCGATAATCAATAGCTCTACACGCATTCGGGTAGAAGCTCGTGTCCAATCACTGAAGTGACAATAGCAAAACACTAAAATCTCTCGCGCTCAGCGCGTGTCCTTTTCTTTGACAACCTCACCTTGTCGCTATAATAAACTTTTCCGGAATATAGACGCTTTACACACGCGCCAGATTGAGGTCTGCCATAGCCGACCTTCTCTCGTCTTACTGAGATGCCAAGCCACTGAAGACGGACGTGTCGCCTGAGCTTCCACACTCGGCTTATGCTGGGAGAAGGATCGTAGCAGCCCCTAAAGTGGCAATAACCTGCACCTGCTCTGGTAAGAATGAAGTGCAGCGCAACGGAATCAAGCGGAAACAAAAACTGAAGGGCCGATTATGGCGGCGTTCATGCACAGCTGCTGTAAAGTCCTATAGACCTTTCCGAAGAGGTGCACCTGGCTAAAGCCACTCTATCCTGAAGCGAGCGCCATTCATTGTTGTAGAAATGGCGCCTGAAATCTAGCTCAGTGCTGGGCTGTGCCGCCATGATCTTCCAAGGGCTGACGTTGCGTGCCTCGTGCATCGACGAACATCGCTCACTTTTGAAACATGAAGGGCTTCACCTGGCCGGTTCCATTTTCAGTGTTCGTGCGTATGCGCGTGATTTTCTCGCTTAAGCGACGAACATACATGCGCGTGCTCGGCTGAGGAGATCGCACGCTGGGCTGAAGACGCGTAAATATAGGGGATATTCACTAGACGCCGCATTTGAGGGCGATGTTTGAAGCGCATGCTCACATAAGGTCACAATAATAGGCTGCTATAAGAGGGTGCAGAATGCAGGTTGTGAAAGAACTGTGGAGACTCGCCGTCAACACGCGCTTAGCAGTCCCGCACACAGCTATTGCCACCAGCGAATATTCCGCATTAGTATGGTGTATCATCGGTGACAGGCAGCGCGTGTCCTGTGTGTGCTTTGCCACCCCCAGCACGTGTATAATCAATGTTGGTGGCATATAATGGGCAACAAATCACATGGCTTCTTGTTCTGGTTGCGAGTTGAGACTTGCACGTTAAGAAAAACTAAGGTTTGTTTCGTAGGTTATAAATGAGAGGGATTAATACTAAGTGGTATTTACGCAAAGTACAAAAATCGTTGAACCTAATGATAACATTCTCGGAGACAAATTCCTCAGGCACCGCATACAAATGTACGGAGAACATGGCTCTTCGTGGATGCTATAGAAAGCTTTCTTTGAGTATAATAAATTGAGAGGCTAACTATCTGGTTTATATATCAAACTGAAAAGCTACAGATTATAATTTAGAAGACAAATTATTGTCGCACTGTCGATCCAAACCATACTATCTAAATGAAGCGTCACTGCAGCTTAAAAGTAGTAAGAAAAGCCTTCCAACGAGGTCGGTATAATTATATTTCGGTCCAAGAGCTGGGGCAAACGCTACAAAAAGTAATTAGTCAGACGGATGAATAATGGACGTCCCTTCATATACCTCCCGTTTTCCTAACTTTTTTCTGGCAAATATTGTTTTCTTTGTTTTGACGTTTGCATTTGAAACATGTCAGCGAACCCGGAAAATTACGCAGTGCCTTAACGTGTCCCCTGCAGACCAGTTCCTACATCTGTCGCATTTAACGGACCATAGATTAAACGAACAAACTGCCACACGTACGCCGGGGCTTCTCCCGAGCGGAGTTTTCAGGCGGACCAAAATGGGAAAGTTCAAAAGCTTCACACACTCCAGCCCGTTTTCTGGCGCATTGGAACACAGGTAACCGCGCGCTCTTTCGCGGCTTTCTGCACCCCTGTGGCGCCGAGTTGGGGTGTTGTGCAAGCGATCGCGTGTTCGTGTTTTACTTACCATTTTATTTTTGTGTGTCTCTATGTGCGGCATAAAAACGACGCAGCACTTTGGGGCAAAACAACCTCAATTCGCCGAAAAACAATGTTATAAAATTAGAATCCGCTCGGCGAGTCCAGCGAGCCCTATTGGTGCAAAAATAAAGAATAAAAAAGTGGAAAAACATTGGCGGTGAACAGGAGCAAGAATGGAAAGCCCGGTGTCCATTCCCCTATCGCTGCACTGGTGCTTTCCTTTTTATCCGTTTTCTTTTTCCCCAAACAGGCACAATGTTTTCAGCTCACGGCGGCCAGCGAGAGCGCGGCCACCGCAGCCGCGGTGGCTCCCCTACGCCAGCAAAAACCACAAATAACCGCCGCTAAAAAAAAAAAAAAAGGGGGGAACAACAGCAACAACAACCGGCAAGCGCGGAGCCCGGGACCGTGAGATGCGTCGACCGCGCTCCGAGGGTCGGTTTGGAAGCGGCGAACGGGTACTGCGCCGAGAGCAGCCCCCAAGCCGGGAAACGCAGTTGAGCGCATTCGCATCACGTTGTGCTGAGTAATTAGGAGAGCCCTTGGTTCGCGGAATTATTAATACAAACGAGATATACCCCTCACCTCCCCCTTCCCCACGGGCACAAACACACACACACACACACCGCCAGTGGGAAGAAAGGAGAGGGAAGTTCGTAAAAGAGTGGAAGGCATTTTAGTGAAATTGGTGGCGCACCAGAGATCGAAGAAAGAGACTCCATACAAGTGGTGGCCCGTGTAGAAAAAAAAATGGGGGGGGGGGGGGGGTAGGCATTGTGAGTTTCGGGGCTGGGGGGACGAGACATGCTTCAAATTGGGTCTGGCTCCTCAACCCTCCGCTCTTAACGATCTCTTGCTTTCATTGTTCTGGCGGGATGCGGGAAGAATCGCCTCTTCCCAATTTTTTTATACGCTTTTTCCTGTTTATACTTCGCGGTGGGTACAGGTGCCGTCTTGGCCCCACAGCCCCTTACCTACTTCGCAGAATGGATGAAACAACTCCCACACTCTCTGTGGAGCAGTCTCCACGCGTCCCAGCGGACCATAAATGATGATTACGGCGTTTCGAATGTCGTAATCCTTGTTACCAGTTGGCTTAGCGGTAAGCCATTCTTATAAAGAAAGAATTATTTGGCCCCTTTTACTTTTTTTGTTTGTTCTTATCTCAGCTTGTTGTTCAATGTTTAAGTTGGGTCCACTCTCAATTGCACTATAGCGTATTTTTTATAACAAAATGCCGATTGCACAGGGCTGCCTTCGGACCAAAATACACAAATAATACTAAGGAGGTTCGATGTTGAGCCGAGGGATCTAGCATGTGGAGAACCTGATAATAAAAGTAGTGCCTGTCTTGTTTGAATGGTATTACCACCTGTACGCGTCCAGTCATGAAACTCGGTGCAAAATACTTTTTGCAATGGTGTTCTATTTGATCACCATTCTCCTACACGAAAAATCATTCCCGTATGTCTACTGCTTTCAGGACAACGCGTTCTTCGCAAAACAAAGACGAGATAAAATTATACCCGTGCCACACGGGCAACTCGAATGCCATTTACAACGCATGACATTTGTGTGATCGGCGAATCAGCTCGCAATCTTTGGCGCGTGGAATGAGCTACGCTGGAATGGCATTCGAGTTTTCCGTGTGGCACGGGTTTAACATCAGTCCCTGTCGAGTCACCGTCAACTAAGTAACGTTAGGAGAGCACGTGAAATTCCTGTTATTGATGGCTCGCACGTGACGCCATCGCCCCGTGCTGGTGGTCATTTCTATTGTTTTTTTTGTAAAAGAAATCAATTTAATAGTGGGAATTTTATGCTGTAGAGGGTACTTGCTTGGTAGCAAAGCCACCACAAAGGCCGCTGCTCTGACGTCAGCACAAGTCACGTATCAAAAGGTGGTCGATGACCAAATGGGGTAGTGCACACCAGCTCGGAGCTTGTGGAGCGAAAGCTTCCACTGCAGAACCCAGTGATCCTGTGTTCAAAATGCGAGCGGCGTTTGGCAACTTCCAATTCTTTAGAAAATTTTGTTTCACTGTTTACAAACGACGACAAGGAGCTGCAAGCCTGTGCAAACATAATTCTGAAACTTCCAGACTGCAGTTTTCAAAACCGTGATTAGACATGCTTGCCGATCATCGTGGTCGTCGTTTGTCAACAGCTAAACAAACTTTCCCAAGGAATCGCAAGTAGCCAAATGCCATTCACCTATTCCCACCTCTACCCGTTTCGATCTGGATGAACATTACACCGGCTTGCGGTCGTGTAATAATCACCACTGCTTGATGCACGTTAAATACCCCAGGCTATCAGTCGTACTGCACTGGCTGAATTTTTTATACACAGCGTAAACCAGCGTCGGCTAACCTCAAGGGCTGACCGACTTTACGCTGTAAAAACACGAACGTCAATAATTCTTTGTTTGTTAATAGTATGATGAGAATTGTTGTAGAAACAAACCAAATGCTTTGGACAGACCTTCTAACAGATTCTTTTCCCGCTAGAACATCAGCTAAAAGCTAGTGTTACAATGGACATTGTCTTAACTATCCCGCAGATGCTCTGACTTTGCGGGACTTTGACCAACCGACTGTTGTCTCGTGATTTGTGGCTACTGAGATCAGCGCAGTGCGCACTGATTCTCGGATCAAGAACACTGAAAATGCCACCGCCATTGAGGCAGTGTTTTTGTTTGTGTGTGTGTGTGCATGTGTTTGTGAGGAAGCGGGGGGGGGGAGGTAGAGGTTAAAAGGGAAGCGCACGTTCGTTAATGTTTTTTAGCTCTAGGGCTACGCTTAAGGCCGTGGAAAACACTAGAGGAGACGCCAAATGGGTTACTTGAAACCCCAACTAAACATTCAATAACCTCTCTTAATTTTCAATTTTTGGTGGCACAGTGTAGTTAGAGAGCGCACGCTTTAGTTACTTCAATATAACGTGGCCGTGGAGTAATATATATATTTATTTATTTCTTTTTTAAATTTAGGTACGCGTTACGGGGCCATAAATCTCATCATCATACGCGCCTTGACACGGAAGCTGAAAAGGCAAGAGCACCCATGACGAGAATCCTTCAGCACTGCTCCGGCTCCGCAACCTCCGCCTCCGCAGGTGGCGTCATCAATACAACGTAAGCACAGAGCGGAGGCGATGACGTCATGGGCGGTCGTCGCAGGTGAGTTTCGGTTTGAAGCCGTGTGTGAGGATGCCATTTCTCGCCCGCCCGCTACAACTTTTTTTAACTGACAATTTTTTCACAGTTAGACCTTAATGAGTTCAAGTCTAGTCAACAAATTATTCCCAGTAAATAGAATATTGAGAAGTTATCTAAATGTTTTAGCTAATTGGACAATTAATGAATCAATTTACCTTGTTTTCTAGCGGTCTCATGGCACCAGCTTTGTCCTAGAGCTTAAAGGATCCTAGCACATTTTCGTTTTCTCTAAAGCTGCCCAACTCTTAGGTTGTAACGCGTTGAAAGTAACGTGACACAATCACTTCGTTATTTAAACTTTTAACTGGAACACCCTTTTTTAATGTAACTCGTAACTGTAGTACTAATACATTTTCTGAAATAACAAATAAATTAGGGAAGTTACTTTTGTCGTTACTTTTGAATGTTTCTTGAGGATTATGATATCGTTGAACAAGTAGAGTAGCCAATCTTCGCACTTTCTACATGATACGTTCCGACATTTTGAGTGCCGTGTTCGCCTTGCGCCAGCTTGTAAAATATGCGGTATGCCACATGTCACGCTCATTCAGAAACGGCAGGAATGTGTTCGCCATCGGGCGAGGGAAACTTTCGGGCAATTTTGAGCAGTAACTGCTACTTGGTAACAACATAAAGTATTACGCGTACTTTACTTGCACTTCGAGCAATAACCTTAGGAGGGGGGGGGGGGCGGTTCTCGAAATGTCTTTCGATTTTTTGCGTTATCGAAAGTTAACTAAATTAATATCGTTACTTTATAAAAACTAACTATACCTGTAAAGCGTTCCTTTTTTCTTTTGGTAACTGTAGCAGTAACTCTGCTACCTCACTGTTTTAAAGTACACTCTAAAACAAATCCGTTCTTGAAAGGTTCTTTGACGCCCCAAGAACTGTTTCTCCTCGTGAAGAACGGTTTCGCTTCAAGCACTATCGCCTCCTGGCGCACCAGAAAGACAACTTGGCGATGAAGAACTCTTTCGCATCAAAAAAGAAGCTTAAAAGAACCCGTATAACTTTTTCACGAAGAACCCTTTTAGCCGGTGCCTAGAAGAACTTTTTAGGGTGCAAAATAAGGACAAGTCGAAGAACCCCTAAGAGTTCTTTTACGACCAGATTTTTTTAGAGTGCATCGCTGAATGTAAGGAATACCTTTTGGAAAGTCCCAGCGAGCGCTGCAGCAAGAAGGACGGTAACGGTTTTTCATTCCTGGAATGCTATTTCTCTGACACTGCACGCGCTCCTTTCTCGTTTGCAAATTCAAACAAATAAGAAAAAAAAGCTAGCGTAATTTGTTCTAATCCCTTTAGACGCCGTATTTCTGATTTGCATATGTATTGGTTTTGTGTCTATTTTTTTAGTCCTATTTCAAATATTATTTTGTATTCGAAGTTAATCGAATCAGCTCCTCTTATTTCTGCTTCTCTCTACCGTGCCTTTATACGATAAGCTGTATTTCTAATGTTGTAACTTTGAGTTGATACCTAAGAGAAATAAAAGAGTTATTGATTTTTTTTTTAGTATTGTGCTTGCTTCCATCGATCGCGGGGCAACTAAGCGTGCGACGAAAATTGGTTCATAATGTGTCTTCGCGGGGATACATTTGAAACTGTCACGGGTGAAAAATATCCCCCTCGACGGTCCGCAATTGAAATTGAACTCCTGCTGCGTTTTGCTTCTCGGGTGTTTGCGATAAATCATATTTCCTCCCGTTTAATTTGCAAATGCGCAGGAAAAATACACGTATCGTGTTTCAGTCATAAAACAAATATTAAAAAAAAATGTGCTCAAAGTGCAAACTATCCAGTCTCATTTTCTTGGCAATTTCAACACGTAGGGATGAAAACTAATGTTTAGGGAATGTGTAGGCGCGACGAAAAGTGTAGTATCTTTGAGCCTATAGGTCGCGTCGTTTTATAAGTCGTAGCCCCTATAAATGGTAGCTGTCATAAAAAATGTTACCTAAATGTCGCACACTTGTCGAGTTGCTGCAACCATGGACTACAGCCGCCACGCTTCGGACCACCTTAAAAGTGGAGAGGGCCGACTGTAGGAGACCAAACTGACACGGTATACTTGTGGAAAGAAAGCTTGTTATGAAAAAAAAAATGCACACCCAATGGTCACCACGAGCTTGATTGGGTCCCTTAAAAACTTCAAGACTTCGAAATAGTCGTTCTGTAATCACCTTATCAATATTGCTTATTTCGAGAGATATCTTACAATTGTATTGTTCTTTGTGCGTATTTCATGGCAGCAGATGTGCTTTCCAGGCCGTGATGCACCGACGCGAAGATGTGCGCTCGTTTCGCCGGTGTGTGGTTAAAGCGCAACTCCGGTCAATTACCTGGATTTGGGATTACGACTGTATTGAGCTAAAACAGTGTCATTGAATTGCAAGGTATTTTGTTTTGTCCATATTGTGTGTAGTATTATAAATACCACGGCTCAAACTTTGGTTTTTCGGGCGTCTACGGCAAAACCGAAACTATCTGCTAGATGGATGGCAACACTGATCATCAGCCGTACGTCCGCGACGTGTCGTTCCAATGGTGCTGCGGTACGCGGTACAACCAATCAACCCCAGCTCCACCGCGACGTGACGTCACCAGGGTGCTGCGCCAGTGTTCCTCGACTATAATCTAACCTTCTTGCCACCCGCTGAAGAGCAGCTGGTCGTATCTTGAAGATCGGTTTTAGTAGAGTACGCGGCTCTACATTGATGTAATATTTCGGCTCTGATCATATCTCGTGACACTAAAGAGGTACCAGTCATTTATATAGCTTCCGTTTCCGACCGGAGGTTCCGTTCTCGACCGGAGTTGCCCTTTAACAAAATCTGGGAATACCGGAAAGGTAAATCAAACTGTTACCACGGATAGGGGATGGGCTCACCAAAACTGGAGAGGCCAAGAAGAAACTGCTTATTCCATGATTCAGAAGAGTTACCGCACGTGAACCTTGGCGCTACTTTTTTCAGGATCCAGCGACTTGAGGCCGACCAAAACAGCCTTCTGCTGTAAAGCTGGTTCACAAACTTGTCATTTTGTCACCAGTTAATAACGCACACGCGGACGAAATTGAGTCAATACGTTATATCTAGCGTATATTCACGCAATATATATTGTCGTTTGGCTGAGTTACCCATGGTACTAGCCTAGTATTGAGTTCACTTTTGTTACCTTCTTCATATACAATAAATGTAGTAGTAGTTTCAGTTTTTTATATGTTCGCAAGATCCTGGTGAAGTAAAACTACATTAATTTCTTGCTTCCGCGGTTGCGCGGGGAAATTCTTGTATCTATTGTTTTGTTTGTTTTATACTTATTAAAGAGAGCGCAGCAAAATTGGACGCGTGCCTTTGATAAATGAAAAGCAGAGAGGTTAGTCTGTACTTCTAGTCGGCCCTTCGTCTCTGGAATAAAAATATTGTGTTGGCTTAGCTCGGTTGTGCCAGGATATACGTAGCGTGAGCTTATGCGCACAAAATGAGAGGCGCTAACAAGCGGCTCCGGTGCAGCGTCAGAGTTGGCTACTGCGCAACGGAGGCGGACAGCTGGGCACGCGGCGGCGCCAGTGCGTGCTGCCGCGGCTATGACATCAGTCCTCTGGAATGCGCAGACCGGCGAGGCGGGCGACGAGGGCGAGGCGGGCGCGGCGGCGGAGCGCGCGGCGGTGGCGGCGGTGCAGCCGCCGCCGTCGCGCGCGCTCTGCATAATAAGCATGCATTATAAGCGCGCGGCGGTAGCGGCGGCTCAGCCGCCGCCGCCGCGTGTTTTGCATAATGAGCACGGCTCGCAAAATCAGCACGGCTCATTCTGAGAGCCACGCGAAACTGCTCAACCCCGGCCAGTGTAGCTCACACTACAAAAACAATGAGTAAGTGGAGGACTTAAATACGAGAAGGCGCAATAAATTGATTGTGGTGAGTGTCACAGAGATGTTTGATGCGATATATAGCTTGCAAGCGGCTCCATTGCCGGGTACTGTCGGCAATTCCTACATACCTGTTTCTTCAAACTACAACTTCTGTGGTGTGAAACTAACACAAAGAACCGAACGCTCGCGGCGCATAAAATACTGGCATGGCGGCGAATGACGTCACAGGCAAGCTATGTATACTACAAATGACGTTCATATGATCACGGCTATCCAAAGTACAGCAGCGTGTTATCAACTGAAATTGGCCCAAAACTATGCCTACTCGGTCGATATTTTTTCAACAACGAATTTTTGTACCCACAAAAATCAGGAGGATGGTCATCCGCTTTTTCCTTTTTCATATATTTGCGAAAATGTATAACTTAACGAAAGTGAGTGTAGGTGTTAAGGAGCACTCACACTGGCGTTCGAATCGCAACCGCGGAGCGGGTCCGCTTAGTTGGATCATCAAACGCGCGTGAAATTGTATTGAATTTTCAATCACCCGCGTTCGCAACCGCTTTACGAACGCGGTTCAATTGTCAGTGTGAATATGGCATTAAGGGGATCGGTGGCCGAGCGGGCTACCGCACACCAGCTAGGAGCACGTGGAGCGAAAGCTCGCGCTGCAGAGCCCACAGATCCTTGGTTCAATCCCCACCCCCGCCCGTTTCGATCTGGATGAGCATCGTACCGGCGTGCGATCGTGTATCACTGCTGCGTGGTGAACGTTAAAGACCCCAGGCTAGCAGTCGCATCGCACTGGCTAAATTGCTTATCTGCTGTCTCGCCATGTTTTGGTAAACTAAACTCTTGCTGTATAAACAACTAACTACCCTTTTTTGGTTTAGGTGGTTTTTGTTTATGTTTTATCTTCTTCTTTTCTAGACTCGGGCTTTAGTTATGCTAATGTACATCTCTATGGCTATGTCATCGCTGCATATTCAACATTCCTGGTAGTTTCCGGCCGCATCAGCTTATTTAGAATTCAAATGCGATATGAACTCAAAAAATATAAGCAATTTTAAAATTACTTGGACTCCCGCCGAACAGAGAATTCACCCACAGCAGTACGCGGCTCCACGGTGACGTCCCGTAGTCACGCGGTTACTTTACGTCGCTTTTTACGTTACACCGTGACATCACGTAAACCGGTACTTGCGTCATCCGTCACGCTAGACCTCTTGAATCACCCCCCCCCCCCCCCAACTAGAAAAACAAGCCTCAGTCAACGGAAAAAATCGCTGTCTTGACACTTTGTCAAAACACTAAAGGTGTAGCACTGAAACATAGTACCCACAACAAACACCGCTAGATGAAAACCTAAGTGCCGAAACTCCCGTGTCACCAACAAGAGGCCACTGCAGGGCACATTAGAGACGAGGTGCCAGTGCTGCGACTCGCGTCCCATGAGTGAGAACCGAGTGCCAGCCGAACGATGACGCCTAAGTAGTGTGAACCTGCGCCCTACAGCGGCCTCTTTCGGTGACGCAGATAAATTCGAAAATTAGGCTTTCTTATCTAGAAGGTGTTGCTACAACCCTCCTACGCAGCCTTCGTTCCTACCTAGCGGAAAGTGGAGGGTGACGAAAAAGGAGAGATTTAGTGCACAGCCAATCCCCCTCCCCTTCTAATCCGCGCAGCGCAACGCCATTGGTCGTGAGCGCTATGACGTCATACAACAGCTGCGTCCATTGCCGACACTCCCTACCATGGCCTTGCTATGGTGCGACCAACAGGAGCAAGCAAGTTTCATGCCAGGTTCAAGGGGACATCGACCAACAATACAGCGAACTAACATCTGGAATGTTCAGGCGCTTGTCCTCAAATTCTTGCTTCGCCAGCCATCAAAAACCGTCATTCTCATGTATAAATGATCTACAGCTCAGAGCACGTGGAGCGAAAGCTCGCGCTGCAGAACCCAGGGATCCAGGGTTCAATCTCCACCCATGCCCGTTTCGATCTGAATGATCATCGTACCGGCGTGCGGTCGTGTATCACTACTCCGTGGTGTACGTTAAAGAACCCAGGCTAGTCGTTGCGCTTCACTGGCTAAGCTGAAAATGTACAGTTGAGACACCAGACGCCCATTGGGGCTAACTAACTTCCGGTTGTATAAGCATGCACACAACACATTTACAATACTCTGTTTCGCGACATCTTTGTTAACTGTGGAGGCTGCGGCCCTCCACAGTTAACACTCCATGGTTGAGGCCACGGAGGCCTAGTCACCGGCAAGGCAACAACACCGTCTGTGACAGAGTTCTAGGCTTCTTTTTCTCTTAACGGCAATTGAACTCGCCCAATTGCCTCTCTGGTGACAAGCGTGCTTGAGTGAACTTCCGAGCGGTAATCCCAGCTGCCAAATATGGCACACCCCCGGTTGCCACCATCTTGTCCCTTTGCCACATTAGTGATCACGTGACGTTAAGATGGCCGTGCCCAAAGGCGGGCCAGATCAAATTGGCCAGATCACATTCATCAGGGCCGTGATCCCAAAATTCACTCGATCTCACTCTTGGGCAAATGCACGGTTCCTTGGCGTTTTTCGCTCACTTCTGTTTCAAGTTTAACCAAGGTATTTGTCTGTGATACATAACAACTCTCGTGTCACTGAAAACCACTTTGAAGTTATCGGCGAGCGCGTATGTCGCAGTTCAGAGGTCGAGTTGCCGTGACGCGGGGCTTCTTTCTCGAGCTGCCGTTTGCACGATGGCCTTTTTTAAATGCTGCGTCATTTCTTTATGTCACCCATCTGAAAAACATCGGCTGTCACAAGGAAACGTATCCGCAGCCACGGAAGAGCGACATAAACATGCCGCCATTCTATTTTTCTGCGCGCGCGCGTCGCGCGAGAATGTGGTACTGGTGTTGTTTTCTACTCGTCGCAAGCATGCGCGGGTCATGAAAAGGAGCTCTCTGGATATGCCGCAGTTTTTAGAACGCCTCGCAAGGGGAAGAAGTTGGTTCAAGAGGAGATAGCAGAACAGTTGCGGTGCGTGCAGAGTATGCCCACATACTTTACTATACTTCGGTTCGAGCTTAAGTTAGCCGACGCTACGACCTAATGGGACGAATCAAGTAGCGTCAAAAGCTCAAGTCACTGGGCTTATTTTTTGTTTATGATTGATTCAGCGATGATTGAGCACTTACAAAAACATGACGAACACAATGATGGGGCGCGTTTGACGATGTCTGATCTGTCCCATCAACTCATAGCGTCGACTGTGTCTCATAGCGTCGACTGTGTGGTGAAACTAAGTATTAGCGACGTTCGCCACCAAAAGCGTCGTTGTCAAGCCGTTCTACCTCCCAATTTTCCCCTTCCACCCCCCCCCTCTTTGAATTGGGAGGGGTGGCTATCGCTATCATCGTAGTTTAAATTCTCAGAGACAGCGGAGACGAACGTCTCTGTTGCCTCCGTAAGTTCGGCCTCTGTGTGCCCCTGCGGTAGCCCTCCGTCGGCGCAGTGCTAAAGCAAAACAGCGTGGACAGCGTGATGGGCATGCATACTCTCGGACGCGGAGTGCCGACACCGTTAGGGTAGGATTTGGTCTTGGGTCTGCGATGTCTAATTTAAATACGCGAAATTAGAACGCATTCGTCAAGTAAATTATAAGGTACGACAGTGCTTGGCGTGCCAAAAAGGTACTGAAGGTTAGAGTGCGACGTCTGGCGAAGGAGAGATTTAGAAGCATTGATACAAGACAAGCGATGTTATTATATTCTGATGTAGCCTGATGCGAAGCACAACGCAAACAAATCCTCGGTTTTTTTAAACTAAAGTCTTCTGAAGACTAGTTGCACACCAATTTCCAATTAATGAAAGCCCTCCCCGTTGAGTTTTGTGTTTGAAATTGTGTTTCGATGAAGAAAACTGAAATGCACAACTGTCTGCATAAGTAGAGTTTAACAAACCAAACATTTATCGCACGATAACATTTTTCAGCACAGCTTTGGATTCCTAGGTTTACCAGGTCGCTAAGCCTAGTTTACACCGCGGCCCAGTCGTGTAAACAAATCGTGAGGATTGGTGTCCAGACTTTGAGGTATTTCGGAAAATTTCCTAGAAACAGGCCAATTAACGAAAATTTATGTGTGTTACTTTTTGGCACCAGAGATGCGTAAATCTTGAAGAGTGATCACTACCCCTCCCCCGTTTTCACCGAAACACATAATCAGCGCTTCACGAGCTCTTCAGTCGTACCTGCTAATCTCTAGATGACGGGATTGTGATACGCCTCTTTTGGCTTTACTAATGCTGTCACCGGAAGATCCCCACATCTTGCTGCAAAAGAGCTGTGGGAAACATTTTCTGACAGACGTTTTCCGGAACGTTGCACGAGTGTAACACCAGTCAACTTCAATAAGGAATCTAAGATGGCATATTAAAAAGTAACTTACGCTTTTGAATAGAACAGAAAAATAAACAGGTGTACTTACACAATGAAATCTCGAATAAAGGTTCAGTCTTTAGTCATTTCTGACATAAGCCACCCTAAGAGCTGCGATCACCTAACGGAACTTGCAAAGATCATACATGTAAAGATAACATTTCATTGATTTATATACAACCAGTACAGGATCGCTAGAGCCTGTCAAACATCTAAAATGCTTTGTGTTTTGACATCATGAAAAAGAAAAGAAAAAAAAGCCGCAAAAATTTTTTTTTTACGAATCCGCAGATTTGTTTATTTTCGTGGCGTTTTTTATTAAAGGGGAAAAAATCTCTACCACTCTCTAGGCACCGAACAAGAGCAGCACGGGAGAGCGCACGGAGACGACAGTGCTTTATATGTGTGAGGTCACGACTAGAGCTAATTAAACAAGCTAAGCTTCAGAGTAACGACACTTGGCCATATTGTGGCTTAAAATCATGGTTGCCAGTTATCTGAAGCTTTATCTGAAATCATAGGGAAACGTTTTTCCGTCCTCCACAAAAGTTTAAACAGTCCGCGGCAGAGAAAACGTATATTACATGAGCTTCCTACACACCGAATCAAATGCTGAGGAAGTCGCACTTTTGAATCATGACGATCTGCAGTTGCGTCTGCTCTGCACAAGCCCCAATATGGCGGCGCCCAGCACACTGTCGGAGAACGCAGCGCTGATACTCAAAGGTCACGACCGAGACTAGTTGGCTGCGACCGACATGTTTGATCGTCTCTAAAAAGTACGGTGGAGGACTGGGATAATTGCATTCTGAAATCAAGACCGATGAAGTTGAGAGTCTGGTACTATTCTTATTTCCAACGAGAAAGCAGAATTTTGTGAAAAACGTCCCTGCTGTTCCTTTCATTACCCTCCGCATTTCGATATGATCAAAGTATAGCCCGACGCGGCTAGGTCAAAACCAACCGAAGAGCGTTGACCGCTTTCCGGTTTATTTCTCCTCCTGGCAGTGTGGCATTTTACTGCTTTTTAAGTATGACTATTGACCACTTTGGCTGCAAAAGCGTCGGTGTGGTCGGCCTGCCAAGATTAGTCAGAGTAGCGCGAGCCTCAATGGCCTTCTGTTTAGGGTGATGCCACACTTTGAGTACCCGATGCCGACAGCACGTGCTCACAGAGAAAAATACAAAGAAATCGCCGGAAACAAAATGTCGCCATAGCCAGTCAGCGCCACGAGCGCGTGCAGGGACACGCTCTTTCACGTGCTTTACAACAAAAATACAAAAGAAGAATCGGAAACAAAATGGCCAGATGGTCATCACCCCAAGCAAAGCGCACATGAAGGCACCTAAGTCAGACTGTAAATAATTCTGCTTTCATCAACGGAAGTAAGAGTAATATACGGATGTCAATATTGGCGGTGATGTTTTAAAAACGGGGATGACTCCTGGCTTCGATCATACACAATCAGAACTTTTCACCATGGATTCTGACACGCACCGTCGATTTTGTCATTAAAAACAGATAATCTTGACCCTGTTATCAAGGGTTAGAACCCAGTTGAACCATAAAACATTTCACCGAACGCGCCTGCACACCACAAGCCCTGGCACAAGCTTCTGATTGAAAGTCTCTCATGGCCGCTCGTCAGTTCATGTAACGCAAACCGTTTTTATTCCAGAATTTCGAGAACCATTATTCCGAAAATTGCACGCTGTGCTGTTCTTCGTTGTCGCTCTGTTGGTACTAGGCAAGGGCGTCTAAGCAGGGGCGTCGAAACAGAGGGACGGGGGAGGGGGCGATTCATCCACCCAGTGGCTTTGAGAGAGCGGGTCAGGGGCATAAAGATGTAAGAAAGGGAGGCAATCGCCGGAGCTCCAGACTATAGCGTCTTATATAGTGGCCAGGCATTTCAGGAAGGTGCAGTACGAAATTCGGGGAAGAGATATCCCACTTCTTGATTACCATCAACCCCCCCCCCCCGCTCTGCTCTCTTTCTCTCTCCGTCTCATCCCGAAAGTTTTGCACGGCACCTCCTTACCCCTATGTTTTCGTGTTGTAGTTGGTTGTTCGTACCCCTTTTTGTTTTCCATGCCCCGGTTTCTCTTCCTCATCCCCCGTCGCCTCCTCATCTCTCAAACACTACCGACGTCACTACACACACCGCTTCTGGGTGTGATCACGGTAGCGTTGGTAACAGTGGCGGAATATTATCTCAAAAGCTGCATATTCAGCGCACGGCTCCACAATATCACAAAGTTCGATCTTCGCCTCGATTCCGAAGCGGAGATTTTGGCCTCAAGAAACTCCTTCCCAAAGCTGTGAAACGTCACTTTGTCGTCACCAATAACTTCCAGAAACGACGATCTTGCGACGGGTGAGTTCGTAGTATGCGCAGCCCGCCTAGGATAAAATCGACACAGCACAGATTCTAACGTGGCGTAGGGATGTAGGAACACGCGAGCGCGACGTCATCAGTGCAGCCGTTCCTTCTAGTTCCTTCGGCTCGCCCCACGGTGTTGCTTCGCGCTCGCCCTGATGAAGGTCGCGGCGACTTTGTCTTTCACAAGCTTGCTGGAATTTGAGCACCGAGAGAGTTTGGATGATTGGCATTCATCCGCGTGACGCCATCGTCACGAGAGTCTAATCAGCACGCTCTGCGAACTTTGGCGCCAGAAATGTGTTTGACGAGTTTATACTTTGTCTCATGAGCGTTGCGTGCTAAAGGCAAAAGCACAGGCGCGAGCGCTTGCCTTACAGATTTGCCTTCCTTTCACGAGCACTCGCGGAAGGAAAACAAATCTAAAAGCCATGTGCCCGCGCCCATGCCTTTGCGCTTTGCTGCGCACAACTCCTCAGATAGCGTATAGTGACCTAGGGCCGTGGTTTTCATAGCGCATTGGTTTAAAATAGATGTTCAGTAAGCATAATCAAAAATTTGTTTCACTAAACGAAATGTAGAATCACCAAGAAATGTCGCTGTTCGGTGGACGTTGCCAAAAAGCTTGTATTTTTTTATTTCAGCAATTCACGGTGATTAGTAGTCGAGTATGAACGCAGCTTATTCAAAAACAGTTAAAGGCAACTGTGTAAATGAGCCTTCGCTCCAGATTCACCGGAGGATTTGCCATACGCAGTAAACACAACGCACAGACAAATAAGAAAAAAGATCCGTAGAGTTATCCACTTAGGCTGTATTTATCACATTTACTTACGCTATTTACGATGCAAAAAGAAGCGAACTCGAAAGGACGCTGGCAGCCTCATATACTCCAGGCTTCACTCTGGGGTACTTGCTCGGTGCCTGCCTAGGACGAGGCTGCACAATTAGCTGAACCACAGAAGCACCTCTCTGGAAACTAGGCAAAACATTTATCGAATTATAGTACATCAAAAATGTTTATGTTCGTGAACACCAACGTGTGTATAGTGTAAAAATCTAGTGACTCTTACTCCTTTTGTTTCTCACTTTTTTTTTTCTTTTTACACTTACGTGTCATTCGTTTCATCTCTCCATTCCTTTCCCAGGACACAAAGCAAGCAACAGAGACAAACGCCTCGGTTAACTTTCCCATGTTCCTGGTCTGTCCCACCGCCTCTCTAAATAACAACTTCAGGTTAAGAAATTCAGGACCTTACTTGAGCGACCCGCCCCAAATTTGCTGAAAGGCGGTGAGTATCACGTGTAGCAGGGCGCAAGCAACTTCGTCAACATAGGCGCGCTCCGATTTCCCGATCGATACAACCTCTCCCTGACATAATCGCTTCGTGAATTCTGCAGTTAGGGAAACCCGCAACTTCATTACCTCGAACCACGAAACCCTTTTACTCCCCACACTCACCACCGCAATTCCTCTTTATTTATCTGTTTTCATTTATTTATTTTGTTCCGGTAAGGTGCACGCGGACACGACAAAAGAGTTCGTGTAGCAAGGAGGCATTGTAGGCGCGGATATAGAGCGGGAGGAGAAAACGAAGCAAGAAAAATGATCGCTCTTCGCGAAAAGGGAATTGTCCTTGCGTTGCATAAATGTTTCATTTCACCATTCGAGCGAGCACGGTGCTTGCAGCAGGCACCGTTGCCGTCGCAACTGCAAGGAGGGGGGGGGCGCCTCGGAGTAACCACAGTTCGAGGCGCTCATCAATATTGGAAAAGAGCACGTGACATGGCGTGTAGGTGATGCCTCCGCGCGCGTAATCAAGCTCCCCGACTGAGGGGCGCATATTTTACCCGCCGCCGCATCCAGCATTCGCCGATACTCAAACCCGCCAAAGAAAGCAGTTCCAGATTTTTTCGCCTTTACTTCCACATTTCGTTTTATTGAGTCTCTTTATCCTTTCTCGTCTTGCATTATTTCTTAGCGTACAGCGAGATAACGGATGAAACGAAACGGGGACTCATGGATTTTCGTTTTGGTTCCGCCGACGAGCTTTCCTCCGCGGCGGTCCCTGTGTCTGTCTTGTAAACCGTCTTGCGTAGCTTGCGGGCGTCGTCGTTGTCGTCGTCAAAGTCATCGTGTTTCGGTGGCGGTATCGTCGGAGCCGCGTGCACGTTGGGCGGCTCGTACATGGAAGCGTCACGTCGAGCCATGCATATCGACGGTGCTTTCTGGCGGATTACGTTCGCGTGGCGGAGCTCAAAAGGCGGCTGCGGCTCTGCTTTTGTTCCTCTGTCCTTCGAGAGGCCTGTCGTAAGGAATCTTCGGTACTCTTAGGTCCTTTTTTTTTTCGGATGCTAGGTTTGTTTTGATGAGGATCCTGAATTTGCCTCTTTCGCGTCGACTGGTTAGTGTTTGACTAAATGTCGGCACAACGAGCGCGCCTGTTTTAGTTGGAGGTTATGTTTTGTTGTTGTTTTTAGCGGAGAATTGTTCGCGTCAACACGCTGTCTCGAGCTTCTGCAGGGCGTATCGGCGCGTGATTGTTTCTGCTTCGCTTGGACGACTTGACAGATTAGAAGTTTTTGCATCCGTGTCGTAGTCAACGCAAATTAATTTACAACTTTCTTTGGTTTCCTCTTAAAGGTTATGCGCGCTCAACGTTTCAGAAGAACCAATATAAAGCAACTTGAGTGCAAAAGCAAAATACAAAATACAAAGCAAAATATACTACACCTTTTTTGTGTTTGTACAAACAGAAAGTAATCTACCCTTGCGTATGGCGGCACTTGGTTCATGTTGTAGAGAAGCGATGTAGCCGATACAGTGCGGCGGCTAGCATCGGGTTTTTAACGAGCATCACTCAGTGACACTTGTATTTACACGCTCGCGCGTATGCAGGTACGACGCTCATTCAAATTCAAAACAGGCACTAAGTGAGAAGAGAACCAAGAAATGAATGGAAGCGAGCATATTTGTTTTTTTTTGACGATCATACTCGGAATTGAAGACTTTTCCAATGATTTGATAGGAATATTATACTCGGGGGGGGGGGGGGGGATTCTTGGGAGAAGATGCGATCTCTAATTGTAGCATCTGAAAGGATAGAGGTTCCACTTGGCATTATTTTTTTATTAAAAATGTGCAACAATCGCTTGTAATATTCTACTTTAAATAATGTTACCTTGTCAGCTGTTGTCTGGTATTTGAATTTCTAGGCCAGTATTAGGGCGGATTCAGCTCTAATTATGCTACCAAGGTTATTGAGGAGGTGATAAAGTGTGGTTATATTTTCTCGCAAATGCACTATAATTTTCTACGGGACTTGCAGAGCTATGATTGCTGATCACTAAAATCGGTAAAAGTGCAAGAGCTGGACAGAAGCTGTAGATGTCGTAAAATAGCTTTAATTGCTCTTAGGCTCAGATAAAGAACAAAAACAGCGCAATTACAAAAATAAAATCTAATGTCACACTTTGCCAGTGCTGAAAATTGCTGGAGCACAGATATTTGACTAGAATTTGCGGTGACATCAAATAGAAATATCTTCGACTCGAGCCATTTCAGATAGAGAAGATTATCCCTTCAAACTATAAAGAAAACAAAGTAATCGCGTACGCTATAGACCGTGGTACTTGGGGACGTTGTAAATCTATGAGATATTGCTTCAAGAAAACGGAATAAAAATTTGTATACCTAAGAGAAAAGGCGCTGCAAGTGTAAGTTAAAAAAAAGGTCTATTCTCATGCCTTTTGCAGTTGAATTTTTGTTGTTTCTTTTCTACTTCTTTTAACGAATGTACTTGAAATATTTTTATCAACAAGTTATAGATATTCAGAAAAATCTAAAGAAGCTCTCAAGACCTTTATACACAGACGTTGTGAAAATAATCTTTCCTTCTTCAAGTTTGTACAACATCCGTCTCAGCTAGCTTCAAATGAGAAATTAGAAAGTTGCTCGAGCTAACAACTTAGTTTTTTCAATTAGTTGAGGAGAGATGTCAAGTTAGTGTCTGTCATCAACTGCTCTGGGTGAATTCTCCAAGAGCAAGCTTCCCCAGGAACGACACGCCCTCTTTAATTAATTAGAACAATTCTGAAACAAGGTGGTTCACTTTCTGCAAAGAAGAAAAAAATGATGTGTTTGACAGAATTTGATTCTAAGGAAATGCTCGTCCATTCAGAGATTTGGTACGATCACGTGCATACTAAACCTCGTGTTTTCTTCTGTTGTTTTTAACTAAAAATTTAAATCATTTTGCGAAGTTGTCTCTTTATGTAAAAATTAAGAACAGAGGTGAACGTACTTTTGTTAACTAACCTTGCATTCTATCTAAAATGGCAACTTTATTTGTCTCCAATGTTAAATGGCGATGGTTATGTTTATTATGACAACTTGCCTTTAACCTAGTCAATATTGAGCTTTGAACGATAAAAAGTGTAGAATACTGTTCACTTGACGGAAATGTCTTTTTCAGGAGAACGGTGGTGTCCCAAGTGATATACTGTTCTTCGAAACTTCTGGGACCACGTAACTGTAGTACTAGCCTACGAAACGCAAGAAGGGTTACTTCATTTTTATACGTTGTAGAATCACATTTACATATCGACTGCAAAGCAGGCAACGTCACCCGGATGCAGGCATCTTGCGGTCCCCTTTTTACAGCCTCGTTTTTCAGAGCACCAAAAAAGAGCACGCTGTGGGATCTCATGATTCTAGTAATCTGGCTCTGAGCTATAAAACTACGGCTCTTCTCAGTCACCGCTCATATAATGATACATCTTGTGTGCACATAATACTTGCAGCATCCTTGATGATTCTTGATTACTGCTTGCGATATATTTAGACCAACAACACGCTCGTGTGCTGCATACTGAGTTTGTCAAAAGAACCTTATAAATATAAAAGTTAGAAAATACCGCTGTCTGTCAATGCTGGATAGGTAATGCTTCGATAAAATTTTGCCGCGCAGTGAAAGCTGAAAACCGGTAGAAAATTGTTTAGCTCAAAAATTCTCAGTAGTATTAAGCTTAAATACAGCGCCAGCAAACGTTCCGATATGTCCCGTCAGTAGGTTCTATGCTCCAGTCATGGGCACGTTACTGCTAAAAAAGTAACGCTGTTACCTTTTATAGAAAAGTAACTCAGTTACGTAGGGGAAAAGTTGTTAAAAAATGCTAAAAAGGGAGAAAGAAGAGTAGAAAAAGCTAAAAAAGTAACTCAGTTAATTAGCAAAAAAGTCACCCGCTCACAGTTAGAGTTAAAATGATTGAAAGGGTAACTTGTTACAGTTACTTCAAGAAAGTAACATCGTAACTTTACAAAAATCATTAAAAGATACGAAAAGGTACCTTCATTATTATTCATTTAAAATAATGTAGATTTTTTAAAACTTTTTCTTCACGGTAATGAATCATGCTTTTGGAGACACTAAGGTCTTCACATTAGTAAATATTCGCATGGCATGGTATTTGATGTTTGCAATTTTACGCAAATATAATCCTAAATATTATCACAGTTTAGGGAAATATACGTGAAGCTCACTGCGTGACTAGAAATCAATACCGCATTTATACGTTTTTTATTGTTTACCAAATACCAATGACGGTAATTCTTCACATTAGTGAGCCAGCTGACGCCGGCCAACGTTTCCGTTTTTACATTATCTCTGACACTCACCCATTAAAGCAATTAATAATCACGACCACCATAAGGTTTAGACGTGCACCTGTGACCTATATGCTCGAGTATATCCAAATATGGTGCAAGTGTATTGTCAGGATATCATAACTTCAGATTTTTTCGTGCACCATAAATAAAACGAAGACACTAGAAAAGTTATAAATGCGAGGTAAAACAAAAGTAAGGCAAGTTATAACTTGCAGTCAGCTTTGTAGCTGTTCTCTTGTGGCACCCCGATCCACGTGTTGGTCGATTCGTTTCCTACTGCGTAGTGCACAATGTTTCACGAGAAACAGAGCTTCTCTTGAAAGCTTGAAGATCAATGTTGCGTCAATATTGCGCGGTGTTTACGCAACACGATGGACAACACACGGCAGCGGCGTAAAAGAAGCTCTTATCCAGGTACAAATAGTCACTTCGTTTAAAATTATAATCGGCTGTTGCGGCCTAGCTTGACACTATTTCTTCCGCCAGTTGCCAATCAGATGGAACACGTTTAACCCATGGCAAAGGTATGTAAATATAAGGTGATGCCAAATGCCCCTGGTCCTGGCTATGGGTGTCTTTTCATTTTAAAAAGAAATACAAAAAGTCAGAGCGACTCATATGTTTCGAGCGAATGCTCTTCTTCAGGTGACGGCACTCGAGAAGCAGTGAAATGGGCAACAACAAGTAGGGAAACATAACCGAGAAGAGGCTATAGACCATTAATTGTTCGTAAAAAAGTGGAAAGACTGGTGGGGTGGGGAATAGGGCAGGGAGTCGAGCCCTGCAGAAACCCGTCTAGAAGTTTGACGATAAAAATTAGAAAAAGGCATGCTCAGCGTCACAGAAACGAGGTTTGGAATATCGGCTGTGCCATAAGCTTGTGGATTCACAAGCGTCTGTTGACAAATTCAGTTGGTGGATTTGGAGCGATTCAAAACTGCTCCATGATCGCGCGTTTGGTGCATCGAATGCTAGCTCGCGTTTGCCCGTGCATAAAGACACAAACACAGCACACCGTGACCGCTCCAAATCTTCCGGCGGAATTTACCATAAGGCAGGCTTTCAAGCGAAAGCTCGGGACCTGCCCTAACACCTCGAATCGGAAATTGCCGAAAAAGGTAGATTGTGCTCATTAAATCTCTTTTTTTTTCGTACTTGTGAAACCTTATATATTATTATAATGATCTTGACAGGTAAAGCATTGCGATACTTGAGTGAAATTCCTCCGAACCATAGCAGGTACGGCGCATACGCGACTCGGGCATACAGCGTCGTTCGCACTGAGGCTGTCAGTCGCAGCGCTTCCACGTGCACACGTTTGTTCGCCGGAGAGTCGGTGCTCTGCGGGAGCGCATTAGGGTCTCCGGGTTCTCCGACAGGACTAATGGACCTGATACCAGACACTATGGGATTGTCGGAACAGATCGATCCTTCGCTGAGCAGATTTTGTTTTCGAAACAAGCCTCATTTCTTCGTCGTCGTCGTCGTCGTCGTCTTCCTCGCAGCGCTCTCCCCGCATGGTGCTGCCTGCTTTCCCCGCGCGTAGAGCATCATCTTTTTTTTTTGTCCCGAACTGGGATTTGCGGCGGGAATATGAAGAGGCCGACGGTACGCCGCTTCGGCCCCGCCGATCGCGAAGGGGCCACGCGTCTTATGCAAAGTCTGCTCGATCGAACGCCGCCGAGACGACGCGATCTTCTTTCTGCGCGTTGATTCGTGGCGCCCGGGCGGCTTATCTTCACGTCTCGCTTCTTCCTGCGGACTGGGGCAGTGCGCGGTGGGTTAAAAAAAATATACGGTGCTAACAAGTAGGGAAATAAAAGAGACCCTATGAGGCGGTGAAGAGCAGTCTGAACTTTTCGTTTATATGGTTGTTCTACGCATGTCCAGGAAAGCGTATTTTCGATCAAAATTAAGTCCCTGAAAGGAGTTTGCTTGCGTCGCATGCGTAGTTTGATGAGCTTGAGGTGATATTCGAGAGCGTGCGGGAATTATCGCGCTCTCGCCATGGCATGCATGATAACCGTGGAATCTTAAAAGAAAATTACCGCTACGGCGAATAGAGCTTTCCGGAAAATCCTGGAGGCCTTGCAACGATTGGAATTTTTTTTGGAGGGGGGGAGGGGAGGGGGGGAGGGAGGAGGCTGTTCGGATGTACGCTTGTGCAGGCTCGAACGTTTCGTATATCCTGGCAGCGGCACGATTCATTCTTTCAAATCGTTTGGTGCTCAGAACACACGCAAACATTAAGCAAAGGGAAGAGGAAGGTCGTCGCATATTGTCTTTTCTTCCGCCTTCACTGCGTTCCGCAATCACGAACTGTTAAGCCAACGTCAACTTCGTCTTCGCTTCTTGGATAATTTCACTTCCCGTACATCTGAGCGTCGCAACGCAAAAAGCAGACGCTAGGGGCACCGCATATTACTGGAAAGGTTTATTTGAAAAAGAAAAAAATAATATTCGACGTGACTTAGATGTTTCGCAACACTCTGCGAGCTGCTTCCCATAGTGTGTTAATAATCCTTGGCGTCTTCGACTGTGTGCAAGTCGTTCACACGATACTGAAGCTTTGTCGCTTCCCATATTTGATACACCTAGTTTTCTGCAATGAAGATAATCATCTTAACCTTCCCCCTTCCTAAGCTGCGAGCGGAACCAAGTTGGGGCAAGGCAAAAAGTGGAGAGGATATAGGAAAGGAGGGCGAGGGCAATCGTGGAAAGCGAGAAGTGTACGTCGGCCTTTAATGCACAAACCGGGCTATTCAACACTTAGATTACACTGCGATATCTAAGGTTCTTCTGGCAACACTTATTCAAGACCAAATCCTTTGTAAATCATTTTTTGAAAATATTACGATTCAACACAAAAGTTATATATATGACATATGTCTATGAGCGGACATCCGCGTGTTTCTTGGCATTGTCGCCGATTTTTACTAGTGAAATCTAGATGTAGTCAGAAATGAAACACAAATTATATTGAAAGCAGAATGTATCATGTTCTCGCTTGAACCCATGGTTCATTCTCGATTACACGGCAAAACGCAGTAATGTGTCGGCCACGCACCTTCACCACGAAGCGTGGCCTCTTGTTTACATATGCACCCTCGCAACGGCCGCATTGTTTCCGCTTTTCTGCGCCCTCATCTAGCGGACCTGCAGTAGCTCGGCGGACACCAAGAAAACTGGCGCTGCTTCCATATTCTTCTTTTCTTTCATTTCTTTTTAATTTGACATTCTAGAATATTAAGTGGCTGGTGTAACTTCAAAACAACAACACAGTTAGAAGAAAAACAACATGTCATGCAGCGGCGGTGAGATGTCGACAGCTATGAGCATAGCGGTACATGACCGCTGTGTTCAACAAACGAAGCCACATAAAAGCCTCTTAGAAGCCGTACGAACGGTGGTCGACTCTTCGTCAGAATCACAGAGGTATTTTTTAGTCCCAGAAAAGCTAAGCGTGTTTATCAGATCACTAGCGGATACTCCACGGCTGTACCCAGAACATTTCAAGATGAAGAAAGACACCTTTGCGGTGTTTTGATTCTCAATTATGTGCCCTCTCGTGGAAACTCTAAATTTAGCAACGTCCTTGCCAAACCATTACAACTGTGCTCTAAAAAAAATGTTTGTAATGTTAACAATACATTTTTGCCGCACGTCACTGACTGAGCATATCGATTTATTGCACACACCTCTCGTAAACAAAGCAACAAAAAAAGGTGAAACTCTTTGGGAAAAGGCGACACAACACCTATGACTCCCGTACCTAATCAGCCAATTCTGACCCGTGACAAAACTCTCACAAAGGTGCTGACTCGTGTCCCTGATTACAAACGCAATTACCCGACGGAGGCTCTCGGCGGTCTTAAACCCCGCTGATAAATAAGCGTCGTCTCCATCGTTGTCAACCCTTCCTTCCGACTCTTGATTGTCTCGTGCGCATTTAATGCCCGGGCTCCGATTGGAAGACCTCACTCCTTCTCCGCCGTAAGAAGTTAGCGGCGGCCACTTAGAGCCGACACCGAGACGGCTTCACTTATGAGACCCGGAGTCGTTACACGTCGCCGCCGCCGCCGACGCGCACACTGACGACAGCACACACGTCTAACCTCCCCGGTCCGGGCGTAAGTAAGGGCCGGCGGAGATGGCGCCTCGGATGACCGGCACCGCGATTAAGGCGCCGCCGAGGTGCGTGCAAATTTAATACGGTCGTCCGAGTCGGCAGCGGTCCGAATGGGCCGCTGCTCCGGCTCTCCGATGTGTTCGAGATGGCCGACGCCGCTCCTTAGTCATAAAAGGAGGCAGCTCCGAGAGGCAATAGGCCCCGCGGCGTTCGTCCCGGGAGAGCAAACACGCTGGCCCCCCAGGTTAATGTCGCGTCGGTCCTGGCTCCAGATTAGGACAAGGTAGTGCTCTTACGGGAAATCAGTCCTCCCCGGCTCGGGAAAGGAATCTTTTCGCGCGGCAGGGACCGGGGACGGAGGGAGTGCACTGTTGTTTGCTCTGCCTCGGGACGAAGGCTTGCAGGCGCGTGGGAAGTCGGCTTGATGTGCAGAGCGCCCCGTCATTTGCCCGACCGAGGTGGGGGAGATGACTTGGGGCGCGCAGTCGGTTCTGCTCGGAAGAGGTGGGGGCAATCCGAAGATGCTGGGAGAATCGGTAGAATATCAAATATGGCAGGAAGCTATAATAGCATCTCGCTGTGTTATTGAGGTATAGCCTTGGTTAAGTGAATAACGTGCCAGGTAAACATCTTTCGGCGTTTGTGTGGGTGGGAATATATCGAAGACATATGCGAAAAGTGGGCCGACGAAGGAAAAGGGAAAATATATATATATATGTTCTACCCACTAATTAGGATTAAAACGTCATAATACTGGACGCCGGAAGAAGCCAGCAGCATGCAAATAGTAAACGTATTTCGTTAATTTTTTTTTTTGCTATACTAATAAATGAATTTTTGAGAATACGCACCTAAATATAAGACTTGATTCCGGATGTACAGCCTCTGGATATGAACGCTTACATAGAAATGCAAATTATACCAGGCTACTGCAGTCATCTTCAATTCGCGGCTTCCGGACGGTTCAAAAACACTCTTAAGTTGCCATGACGCGGGTGACAGCACATACATATTTTATAGTCTCTGCTTGTTATTATCGGGGTTACTTTCATCACTGATATTTTTTTTACAAACTTATATTAAGTTCGAAGTGGGGAGGAGTTGCTTCCGCTGGTCGTCAAACGTCAACATGTCTTAATAAAAAAAAATGGGCAGATGAAGGAGCAGACGAAGTACTAAAAAGGAAATGAGGATTGATTCGGTGGCTGAAGAGCCTCTCTGCTTAGTTTGTTTGAGCCTGTAAGACGTACTTCGATCAAAAGGCGCCATAAGCGAGTCGACAGACATCTGTGTTAAGAAGAAGCAACAACATCAGCCGAAAGCGGAAGTAAGTTTTATTGGGTAGTCTGCATTTAATTCGAACAAACTTGTCTTGCGAGAGCTTCCAATATTCTTGTTTGAATGCTAGAGTTATGCATTTTGATTAACGAAAAAACGTCTAACGATTCAGATGAATGACTCAAACTCTCAAATTATATTTCTTGCCAAGTTTGATATTTTTTTTAGTCACAATATCTCTAATAGACCTCATTGAAGCTACTAATATTTACTAAAGGTCATTTTTAGTATATCGCCCAAAAATTGTGAAAACATTTTTGAGTTAAGGAGAATTTTTATCTTTTTCTAACGTTTCTTTCTTATTTTTGATATGGCTGAGAAAACTAGAAATTGTCTTGATTGTTGTGATCAACCCGGTGAGTATGTGCCGTGCGTGCGTTTTGTGTACGTTAATATTTTTTATAGCTTGTAACGGGAAGCCCTGGGAGGAGGTTTCAGATGCGATTCACACAAAAACACACTCGTGTGCTCCCTCGATTTACAAGAATAAACATAATAAGTTCAAGTTAATTCAGGAGTAGTGTGTGACAGTGGTCTGCTTCAATGATAAGACACAATGCTTTCTGTTTCTTCCGTGGATTCATGCAGCGCTTTGAGTTCGTAGCGCTCTTGGATTGCGAGGAGCTCCTTGTGGCAACTGAAGTAATCGCGAGGGAGAAGGCTTATTAGGCTTGCTATGCTGCATATAAAACGGTTTTAGTGGACCATACGCTAAAGCTTTGCTTACCCAAAAGACTTGCAGGTTGGCAGCGAGCGTGAGCAGAACGCATTAGAAGGGCTAGCGTATTGCGTACGCACGCAACGCTGGAGATCTTTAGTTGCGTGCTAGCGGGCTTCGCGGGAACCTCTCGAGAGATCACGCGCACAGCGAGCGCACCAGTTCCAAGATGGCGGTTACCTTAACTGTCGCAACAAGGGCGACGTGGTGTTTGCGAAGTTCGGTGTTACGTGAAATTCGCGTGGTGTTCAGCTTGGCAATTCTTTCCGGCACCTACCGTGGTCGACTCAGATCGCCGTGCAGCTGAAGGAGTGGGTAGTTAAAGAGTTTACCGCTTGCAATGTGCGTGAGCGCTGCGATCTGCTGAACGCTAAGCCTCTTCGCTTAGCTCATCGCCGACAGACGAACGACTATCGCCGAAGTTGTCGCTGTGTACTGGACATCAGTCGGTCACGAATTTCTACCCGCGTTTGCGTTGATAAAAGGTGCCGTTCCCAAGGGACGATTGACGAAGGCTCCGGGATCAAATATGGCTAGGCACTGGTGCTCGTAGCCTCCGCACCCTGCGGAAAATATCGCTCGACCACTCAGTTGCGGCTTAGTTTTTTTCTTTTTTTATCATAAAATAGTCGAGAAACATTTTCAATTTTGAATATTTAATTTGTAGGAGCATGGTGGCGCTATAAGCACGGGGAATTCCACGGCTCTGGCAAATTTAACCAAGATCATGCGAGGTGTTCACTCGAAAATTGACACCCAACTAAAATCGCTACGAGCCGGTCGTTTTTAGCGTACGCTATACTATTGCGTATTGCTTATGTAAGAGCCAGTAACGCTATAATAAAATATTATTGGCTGCTCCGTGAAGGCGTGACTTATTACGCCCGCTGGGTTACAATCACAAATTACCGAGCCCCAGATGTAATGGATTACCGTTACAAATTACTTTCCCTGAAAAGTATCGGATTTCTTTACTCGTTACGTTACAAATTACTTTCACGTTAGCTTTTTCCGTGCACTTATTAAGAAAACAATAAAAACAATTTCGATGTTTTTAAAATGTGTTTTGCAACACTATTTTTCCTTTCTCATACGCCCGCATTATGGTAGTCCATGTAAAAATAAAGTATCGTATTTAAGACAAAGAATGTAGGTGCACTCTATTCACCTGTAAGCTGACAAGGCAGCGAAAGCTGCACCCACACCCGCCATCCCGATAGCTTACAGCGACCGGAAATGAATCCTGGAATTCCGCAGACAAAGCTAGCGGTGCGCATGCTCAGTATCAGCGGTTACCTCCGTTAGTAGATCAAGTGGACAACGGCTGCTCGGCGTTGTCTTCTTGATCTTTATTTTTCGCATATTTCTATATGCCTTGCACTTTTTTCTTGTGGTTCTAGTGACTGGTCATACAAAAAATCGTGTTTTCTTTTCGGTTATTCTTCTCTTCACGATATTTTCTATTTTGTTGAACTTGCTATCTTTATTCTGCTGATATGCCTGCACATATTGCCCCAGTTTCTGTTTAATATGCATATTTAAAAAAGTAACGTGTAATTAAACTAATCTGTTACCAATATTTGTAACGAAATTACATTACAAATTACTTCCCCACAAAGTAACGTGGCAATTACAAAATTAAATGAAAAAGTAACGGATTACAAGCACTTCGTTACTTGTAATGGATTACTTCCCAAATCTCCGGCGTGCTCATTCTCACTTCTGGGCGCGCCGACGCTCTCGTACTCCCGCTGCTCCTCTTCAGAACGTACAACACGGGTGCGACCCATGCCAAGTCTGAATTCCAACTGATAAGGACAGTGGCGCGATCTTCGGCAGGTGGCCGCCGAAGAGCGCGCGGCATTACGATGTCAGGGGGAGAGAGACACCGCGCGTGGGGAGGGCGCGCGAGTGCGACGCCGGCGTCTGCAGCATTAACTGTTTTAAAGCAACAGCCCGAAACGAATGGCATCTTGTACGCGAGTTCGTCAACGCTTTATTTTGGTTATTTGCTTCGAATCTTTTTTTACGGGGAAGGCGTCGCGTGCGGCGCCAGCGTCTGCAGCATTAACTGTACAAAATTGTTGGTCTACGCTCGGTCTGACCCCGGAGACAATCTGCCAGAACCTAGCCATAGACAGCTTCGCTGTAAAAACACTGAGGTTTGCAGTAGGGCAAAGAAAACCCTAATTATTTTTTGTCGTCAGTGGAACGTACATTAGCTATTTAATTAAGTTGTACTACTCGGATATCAAGCCGCTCGGGAATGTTGGTACCGTCGGTTCGACGTCAGTGAGCGCTGTTCGTCGAACACAAGTTTTTTGGGAGTATTATATGGAAGACTTTTTTTTTCTGATGGTGGTTTTTTTTTTTTGTTTCAGCTCAGACGTTGATCTAGCAAGCCTGCCCTGATGTCCTCGGCGATGCCGGTCTGGTAGCTCAAGCAATAAAGACATCTCCACTACCACTATACTGCGCGCGCCGAGGATCGCCTGCAAGCGCGTGGCTCCCGTCAGTCATACTTGGTCCTGCAGCTTGCGTTCTCCCATAGCCTCCTCTATACTCACAAAGCCTGGCAGTTCGATGACGGTGCCATAGAGTTCCCGGTCGCCTATTTGGAGCGCGAGGATCTGGTGACACAGAGCATTTCTTGGAGAACCTGGTACTCAGCGCACACAGTTTGCAGCGGCGAGGACCCGAAACATTATTTGCAAACCTGACGAGAAAAGAAGCGGTAGCGCGAGGAACGCGAGGATAACGAGCGGACATTCCACCGCTCGGGAGAAGTGTGTTTCGGAGTCTCGCCGCAGCGGGGCGACCGTCACCTGGCTCTCCTCTCATCCGTTGTCTGCCGCTCTGCCTTTTCAAGTTCAGCGGCCGCGTCTCGTGGCGATCTGACAGGCTTTGTCAGTACAGAGGAGACTATGGTTCTCCTTCACCTACCTCCTTATGACGCCAAGCAATGGCGACAAACTTCGAATAGCACGATCCAAAAATTAAAACGCTTTCATGCAAAAAAAAAAAAAATCGTTCGACGGTAATGATATATATAACAAAAAGTGAATAGACCATTTGCTATATTACCCAAGCATCAAGGAGAATGCAGGGATTGGTGTTCCACGCGCCACACGCGCACGCCTTCCCCGTATGAAAGATTCGAAGTAAATAACCAAAATAAAGCGTTGACGAACGCGCCGTGCAAGATACCAATTCTTTTAGGTATTTGCTTTAGAAAAATTAGTACTGCTGAGGCCAGCGCGTGCGGCGCGTGGAACACCAATCCCTGCATTCTCCTTGATGCTTGGGTAATATAGCAATAGGTCTATTGGGAGATTTCTAGAGTTCCAAATAGATATGAATTGTAGTCACGGTGCGTTGTGATCAATCTCTTCATAGTTATATTTAAAACAAAACAAAAAACGAAAGTATTTTGAATGTAACGAAGTTAATTAGACGAAGTAACTGTAACTGTAACGTGTTGCTTTTATTTTTAAGTAAATGTAACTGTAACTTAAATATATTTTGACAAACTATCTGTAACTGCAATCTAATTACTTTTCAAAAGTTACTTACCCCAGACTGCTGTCTTATGACGTTTGCATTTTTATAAACGATATTTCAAACGTACACGGTCTTGTCCCCGGACACGTTACTGTGGTCCGCGGACCAGCTCTGGAGTTTTACATGCTTTTTCGACTGAAACATGGCGGATTTAAAACCGCAAGAAAGGCGACGTCACCGAGTTCGTAAGAACCTGTCCAAGCAAAAGTCTGGCCATGTGAATACACCTTAACATACCATATTTTTGACTTAATCTAATCATCACTAATGTTCCATAAGGTCTATGAAGCTACTGATGAAACCGGGGTAAGCCAGATTAGAAACAATGTCAAGAAAATACCTGTTTAGACAACACTCATAGAGAAAAAAATCATGTGGTGTCAGCATAAGCTCTGACTGAAACTTTGCAATCCAACTGCCGCTTGCTGCCAATCTTGTCTATTGGTTTGTAGGACGTGTTCTGAGCATGCGCACTAATTCCCTTCCGCAAAATATCTGGCGCCCGTCATGCGTCCACTGACTCCGCATTTTTCGGCTGGGTGATAAGTTTCGGAAAGCTGCATAAAGAATCGTATCACAGCGCGATCCACTAAAGAACACGGTTTGACGATGTGTTTGAACAAAATTCTACACATTAACTTTACTAATTATTTTCTTTCTACCTCTTGGTAAAAGTAAAACAGTGTATCAATTGTACACCGAAAGCGCAAAGCCGCGAATACCTGGGTAGCTCTCGGGAAGCGTTTCTCCACAGCCCATCACGGACGAGCCGAGTGTTCACAATGTTTGCCTCACAGATGTTACGGGATGTGATCTGGTTTTCATTAATTTTGTCAATATTCTTTTTTGTTCGAGATATCTGCGGGCTGTCGAAATGGAGTTGATAACAAAAAACGCATTATGTAATAAAAACATGAACAAGAAAGCAAAGAAAAAAAGCGAAAAAAGTGCCAAACATTACGCTGCATGCACGCCGTGTGTTCCAAAAACGCAAGAAACATACAGAAAAGGTCCGGTGAAAGCAGACAGGACAAAAAGGAAACCGGACATTATCGCTTCGCCCTTTGTTCTGCATCCTCCATTTTCTGCCCGAAAGGTTTTATGCGCGCGCCTTTTCTAAGGCGAACGCTCTCTGATAGCATCTGAAAGAAAGAGCATGGCGCGTTTAACAGGCGATATTAGCGGCGCATTAGTGCGCCGCAAAGCGCGACGCTGCTTGCTTGCTTTCAGCGCGCCCGAGAACCGGTGATGAAGGCTGAGCGGCGGCGCGAAGCATTCATTAGCCAAATTGAACGCGCGGGCGAGCGAGAGGTTGCCGATCATTTTCGGGCAATAAATATATCCCGCGGTAATCCGCGCCGCTCACCGCGCAGTATGCGGTGGTGTGCTGGATTGGGGGGGGGGGTGCATTTTCTGCCGCGTCCTTATCTCAGCGACGTATGCGAGGTTCATCCCTTTGCTCGGCAGTTTCCGGAGGGAGTGGAATTTTGAAAATCCCAGCGCTCGACGAGAGAGGGCCGCGTGTACCTGTCAGCGAGTCCGGGCGTTGAGGCGTAACGACGGTTCTATCTTACTGTGTATATGTACCGTGAGCTCGGTATAGTCTTGTCGGGAGGATTACCGGGATTCGGTTGGAAAGTTGAGTGGAGGAGAGTAAATCGAGAACAACGTAGGACCAAGGAGAATGTTTTGGGCGACGCAATGGAATGCATGCGATGTGTTTGTTTCTAACCGAAACTGACTTTCGTTTTTCTTTGTACGAAGCATGGCAGTTGGTCGTTTTCACTCCGCGTTTGCCGATATTGGCGGATATTAGAGGAAGAGATTGCCTTCACGATCTCTCTGTTTATTGACTGAATTCTTTTAAAATAAACTTTAACGAAGGATTTTACGATTTATTTTGCAACGGAAGTTTATATTGTAAAGGCGTCGTACAGACGGCATTCTCGGAAGGCCCCGCGCGTAGCGGGGGCCGACGCAAGAGATGATTTATGGGGACCGGCGCTCCTTTCCCACCTGCGGAGGAATGGGTTGCGGGGAGGTGCTGGCAGAGAAAGTCACCAAATCGGCAGTGCCTACTCTAGACGAGGCCACTCAGGATCAGCAGCCGGGACAGATGCTTATATTGCGCGTGAAAATAAAGTCATTGTCCTTGCAATATTCAGTTATATAAATTATACTTTTTTGTAGAAATTGCATACGTTTCGTTTCGCGTAGTGTTTTGGTTAAATATCCTATTGAAAAAAGGGGATTATTCTATGAAAATCTTGCCATGGCTAAAGGTGACGCTTTCTCGTTGATACTGGCCTAGAAGGAGCAAACCCAATCGGAGCTGCACCTCTTGGACCCTTGAACAAGACGAGCCAACATCTACTAATTAACTTGGCGGGGCACTTGTTAACAAGAGTCTGCCGAATAATGAAGCAGCATTTCGTGCCTCGCGACTGTTAGGGGAGGTAAAAAATCCAGTACCATGTTGTTTCTTTAGCCAGGAGCTGTTGTCCAAGCACGACAAGATTACACGAAAGGAGGGCAGATGTTCATCCCCGCATCGCATTCAACAAGGCAGCTGGAAAGATCCGCTTATTCTTCAAACTTCTAAAATCACTGCAATGGTAAGTGCAGTGCGGCACATTTAAATGCAGGACCCCACCAGCTGCGGCCTGGTATACATAATCCAAGCCGAAGAAAGACAGAGGACAAAAACAGCAGCACAAACACTGCTATTGGTGAACCGGAGAAGGACGTGGTCTCGCAAAACATATTGGCGGATGATCTTTTAAGCACTTGACCCTACCGTAAAATGGCCACCAACCAACTTGTGTAGATTTGAGGAAAAAAAGTGAAACAAAGAAGGCTAAGAACAATTTTCAGTATTTTGTAACGTCAAAACGGTGATCTTGGCATCCAATACAGAAAGCACTCCTGGACGAAAGGAGTGACCTACGCGACTCTGCGAAACTTAAATCACAGACTCAGACATGCGCCAGGTATACTTGAATGGAACATCAAGTGTAGTTGACGCCGGACATACCGGTGAAGTGAATCAAATCATAGGTCATTCCATACGGAATCAACAAAAACACACCAAAAGCTCGGAAGAACCCGGATTCATTTTCGAACAAGTTTCTGCAAACTCGACAGAATCTAGCTGATGAGGATTGATTTGGACAGATATGTTCGCCCTGGTCTCCTTCAGACTGGATGAGCATCGTACAGGCGTGCTTTCTTGTCTCACTACTGCATGATTCGCAGTAAAGACACCCGGGATAGCAGTCGTACTGTCCTGACTAAATGTTTTATATACAGCGTAAACCAGTGTCGCCATACGTCAAAGTAGGACCGACATTGCACTCTAATAACACGATCATCTAATAGTTGTTTAGACATGCGAGCGTGATTCGTAACACAATACAAAGAGTAGAAGAAGTGAATAAGGCTTTGGTTCCATCCTAAATAAGACGGTCCTTCATTGCGCTCTATACTGTGGCATTAAAGACCGATCCTAACGTTTTTTTAAGTTTTTTTTATGCCGCTCATATGTGACCACAGGTATTGCGTCAAAATACCTCCCAATCACATAGAAACAAAATAAGAGTACCCCAAAAGCGCGGTTCTTCCTTCACTACTTTTTAACTTCGCAATGCTTATTCTTCAATTTTTCTTGGGTCAATTAAAACGTGTGTTACATATTATATGTGCCCACAACCTCACCATCTGAAAGATCGAGCGGGGTCAATGGCCAGCAAGAAAAAAGCAATATCAGAGGGAATCGAGACAAATTCAAACTTTCTTTGAAGGCCTGACCTTGCGCCTTGACTACAAACCTCTGCATACGCGGTTCATCGCCAGAAAACATGCCAGAATCCTACTCGACCAAGTGAGCTTCAACTTTTTTATGAATCGGTTCAAACTACATCAACATACATCCCGAATATTGTTTTATTATTTCTATTTCAATCAAGTCGGTGAGGCAAACGCGTCGATACAGTGTATTCAGGGTACTTAACAATCTCAAACACATCAGGTAGATCAGGGAAGGAGCACTTGACCAGTAGGTGAGGGCCTATGTTTTCTTAAGAATGACTTCCAAGTGCCTTAATCGTGCAGACTGAGCACATCTAGTGACTTCAATAAGAACAACATTGAAGACTGCATTTACAAGCTTATAGCTTTTTGTAGTTGCTGCCCCATCACATGCACAGCGGAATAGTTCCTCGTAGCTATAGGAGCTTGTAGCTGTTACGTTCTCTGAAATTTTGGATAATAGTAAGTGGAAGTAAAAGAAAAAACGTCGCAAAACAGTACTCTCAAGCATTTATCAGTAGTACTTTGTTCTGTGCTGAAATAACTGATTTTTAACAGTACTGAGATGTTCACAATTCGGTTGCTTTGCTGCCAGTTACTGACGCTCCAGAGGAATACACTTTGTAGCATCGCACATTTGGCATCTGTGCAATCAGCGTGTGTTGAGTATTCGCCTAGTGATACGGGAAAGTTATGGCTTTATGCACATAATCCCGCGATAAAGTCATGATTAAACCATGTAAAGAAGCTAAACTCCCGCTTTGCCCAGGCAGCTTCAATGAATATAGCGTTCAGATGTTCCATTTATGAGGTCAGAGTACTTTCAGGAAGCTCAGCAGAGGACAATAGTGCTCGTTCCTTTTGAGAATGCAACAACAAAAAAAAGGATGAGGATTAAATCAATTTAACTAAAGGCCCAGGCATTCTAACGTAACTTTACATCAGGTTCGTTTATCTATTCGCTCTTTACTCATTCGCCAAATTCAGCCCATTATATCATCATCTTCTTCCTGCTAGCCTACCTTCTGTAACATAAATGGCCGCCCAAATAAGTGCCGCTCCTGTGATCATTTTGTTCTTGTAGTTTTTAATAGATATTGATATTTTGCTCTCTTAACACCCAAGAACCTTACCCTGAGCAGCTTGTGTTTCGAAAATAATGCTGTCCCTGTATTTCCCGTCGTACTACGCAGGGGCCGCTGGAAAAATAAAGAATGCTGCTGCTCACCAGATCTACGCAACGCGTGCAATCTGAAAGCAAAACAGAACGCCGAAAACAGCCAGACTGCAGGAAATCCCGCTCAACATGGAGGCGAAACATCGCGCCTCTACCCGTAAAAAGGATCTCCCGGACCGGTAACGGCGCTGTCTGGCTTGCCATTCGTTCCCAGCGGCAGATATCCTATCCAAGCTATGTCTTTTTCAAAACGAATGAGAGCAAACACGCCATCTCATCTCCTGCCAACACCGAAGGGCGTCCAGTAGAGCCAAGGCTGGAGGGATGTTGCTTCGCGTTTTATCCCAACGCCCTTGTAGTCTTTACACCGTTCCCCATCGACCCGGCTAAAACGAATGCGTTGCAGCCAGTGAGCCGAACCCCCGGTCGTCTACTGCGCACTCAGCCTCGTACCCTCCCCTTTTTACTTTTTTTTTCTTAAGGGAGGGGGGCGTCTGCTTCCTTGGCGCGGACAACGTGAAGGGCATGGGTAATCTGGAATCGAGCTGCCAGGTCGTGCGTGCGGTGCCTGCCGCCACTCTGCCGGCGTTTGGATTCTTTCAGCACGCCCCAGATACGCCACGACGACGGCGGCTCAAATGCAAATTCGAGGTCATCGGAAAGCCGGTAATTTTTCTGACAGGTTTCTTTTTTTTTTCTTCTGGTTCGTGTTTGGGTTTGATCTTTTCGTTCTGTTTGTGAAAGCTTGGCTTGGGCTAAGACTGTTCTTCCATGGAAGGGGACGAGCAGGGTATTACGAAGTGAACTGATCTAAAATTCCGACCGATATATGTATGTATGTACATATAGGTCCAAATTTTTACTTCACATGGCTTGTGGGATGCTGAAAAGTTGAAAAAAATAAAAGTTCGTTCGAAGGGTTCCGTGAATATTTCTGAAATTTGGATCCGTCAACACTTGGACCTGACTTAGGTCAAAACGTCGATTTACCAAATGTCATAAAAATCTACGCAAGCCTCCGAAGTACCTGTTTTTTCTCACTCTTTCTTTCTTTCTCTCTATCTCTTTCCTTTCTCTCTCTCTTATATATATAAATATCATGGGCACTTTCATTACCGTACGTGGTCTCCAAAGAGGAACTAATCGAAAACATGCAGATGAATGAGCCGTACTTGATCGCAGGAATCGAAATCTACGAAACCACCGATAAACAAACTCTTTCGCGGAGCACGGATTTTCGGCTGCTTTGAAGGCTTTGATTAATTCGATCAAGTGCGCTTCATGCATCTGTATATTTTCGATTATTTCCTCTTTCGAGACCAGGTACGATTACGAAAAGTCCCCGTGATGCATTCAATAGGGACTCTCGACTCTCGCAGATGATGATACCGTGTCTACAAAGCTCATAAACAAGAAATAACACATGCACACGTGACGACACAAACAATGAGGGGAATTGTGGAGCACAATAAGCACGTACCACGTGACAGCAAGCGTCGTACCGTGTTCCACGCGGCGGCGTGTTTCCAGAACACCTGTGATTGGATACATTTCGTTTCGGTGTATTGATAAGACAGAGAGGAAACGCCAGAAAAACAAGGCGGTGTGTAGTGGTGAAGTGGTTAGCATACCCGACCGGATACTGTGAGACACGGAGTCCAAACTCCGGCACCGTCAAAGATTTTATCTTTTGGCGTTTCATGGTAGACTTTATTTCTTTCGATTAATTGCGGTTTGTTAACGTGCTTATATTCGATTATATCTCTCTTTCTTTCTCTCTGAAGTTCATTATTTTTCTTTTGAATATATGCCCTATATGGCACATTAATACAAGCCCAGATTGTGACAGAAGCTCCTCCCGCAACCGTATTACCACCAGTCAATGCTCCTCCGCGAGGCGCGAATAGTCCCCTACCGAGTCGCACGTAGCACTGACGTCACTGAACTCATCACGACTACCCCGTTTACAGGTTAGTTTGCGGAGCGATTCGGCTCTGTAGATGGTACGTGGTGGTGCTTATTCGGCGCATTCGTATCTTGTGTTCGATTACTACAGCATTGTTATTTAAGCAGTCTGTCTGCCCCTTTCCCTACCAATCATGTGGAAGAGATTAGCGGTAATAATTAAAATGGTCACCTTGATCTATCAAGTGGCCTGGCAAGAGGATATTTTACAAAAAGAAGGCGTACATAATTTTAAGTGCAACTAATATAACACACCTCTGTGTATAAACGCATATTTTCTTTATCACTCTAAAATATAGATTTCACATTAAGTGGCAAGGAGTTAACGACACAAACATTGCAGACACTTCAGTAAATGCGTATTTATTGGCATGAAGCTTAAAGCTGAATTACGTTTCTGTTGTATCGTTAATAGACATCGAAAAGACCCTCCACCCACAAGCGTATATTTAGATCATTCTTTTAGATATACGTTTAGTCTAGCCGCTGAAAAGCTTCATCCGGGAATTCCCAAGGTGACTGTACATGAAAAGAAACATTCAATGTTATTTCGCTTATTTCCGGCATAAACTTGTTTGTACGACCTTTTGGTTAGAAGGATGCTAATGTAACGAGTAATTAGAGAGCTACTTTTCGAACCACTTTACATCACTAATTATTTTCAGAAGAAGACATTTGCGGCGTTGCTAGAGACAAGGGCAGGATTGCGTTCCTTTAGAAATGGCTTTCTTTGTTCGAAACCTTGTGAGGTCTCGAAGGTATCCCCAATAATCAACGAGGCTCTTGCACCTTCGCTGTTTTGCCGCACAGACCTAAGCTTCTGAGATTAATCGCAGTACCTAGATTGGCGGCGATTAAAAGGGACCTAATTAGCTACGTGCCTTCATAACGACGGGGATTGAATAAATAATTTCATGGCAGCATACTCGGCGAGAGACAAGGTGATCCATCATCTCGGTGTCTTCTATGGCCCCACTTGGTTGCGCCAAGGTTGGAAGCAGCTTAATATGCAGCCTGGCATTACATAGACATCGTTTTAGCCAAGATTAAATTAGCGAAATGGCCTAGAGCATTAAAATGTGGAAAACGGTGACACAGAATGCGCATGCGTACTTCAATACGTGTTTAGCTGGGTGTCACAACAAAGTTACTGAGTTTTGTGTGAAGGATAATATGCTATGAGCTCTCATTTTTCCCCCTGCCGTAAATGGTTCAAGCGCCTTGCAGAACGCTGGTGACATATATCCTCTGAACCGCTTTTCTTGGGGAGGAGGTTAATTAGCTCATATGTATCGAGTGCGACACGGTTCCCACAAACAAGCCACTGCTGGTGGTTTCTGTTTCCTTCGAATAATTCAACGCTCTCATAAAAATATCGTCGTGTGCAGGAAATGGTTCGACTGGGAAACTAACCTAGGTACCGGAAGAGGCCTGCTCTTCAAATGATATCTGAGTAAGTGTAGAAAAAAGAACGAATGTTATTTTTGCGTAATCTTGTGCAGGATACCAAATAAGGTCATCGCCTATATTTATTTGCATATTCGAGGACTTCACGTTCGAAAAATACGAGTAACGTCATGCGAGCAAGGAACTGCATAATGTCCATAAATTATAAACTTTGTGCTTCTTAAAAATATTTTTTTTCAGAATTGCTTTGACATGCTATGTATTTTCAGAAACAAACTATGCGAGTATTGTATCAGAATGAAGTAGCACACAGTTTTCTTCTCACAGAAAATTATTGTGTGTGTTAATTTTGACCTGTCACACACAGGGCACTACGCCCTGTATGTGACAGGGCGGAGTTTGGCGTTGTTAAGCCCCATGGTAATATCTTCGTAAATATTTTCCCCTTCTAACGACAAAATCTCTCATGGTTCGATTTTTTTTTTGCTCCAGGTAGTTTGCGCGAGAAGGTGCCGCTGCTTCCCATGCAACCTCCTCAGAATTTACGGCTCTCCATGCTGGCTGCCATGAGACAACTTGGTACCAGAGTTGCTGCGTCTGTGGGTCATCTTTAAGTTAAAGCTGACGGAGAAAATCTGGCCATGGCGCAACGCCGATGTATGCTGGAAGCTAAAGCCGGTTTGCTTTTGCTTGTTTTTGTATGGTCGGAGCAAACCTGGCAACAACACACGTTCAATATGGCGCCGATATTGTTTTGGTTCGCGAGCACATGTAGTGAAGACGTGACCAGAGAAGTCCCTGAGTGGTGATCCCGTAAGACGGAAAGTATCATTCGTAATCGTCTTGTGTGCTTGGAGAGCGAAGGAGTCACAGGGTCCACGAGTGCGCAACCACAAGCCAAGGTTCACGACAGCGCTGCGTTGACTTCGGCGATCCCGTCCTGTTTGGTGCAACACGGCGATGCGACAAAGAGCTGAAACGTTCGTGGTGTGTCGCGCGGTGCTTGGTGGTAGAAAGCTACACTAACCCGGAGCGCAAATTGGTTGTTGTAGGGTTGAAGTTCAACGGGTTCAGTCCCATCGTCGTCAGCTGATCCAGTTAAGCTGGGGCGAGCGTCTTTAAAAATAAATCTTTTAAGCGTTTTTAGAGCGTTTTTAAAAGTAAATTTGCACCTGCACTGACGGGTGCGACTTACACCAGCATCTTGGTACACAAAAGATGATTTTTTGTTTTCTATGTAATTATAAAGCATAAACTTTCAAGGGATTGGGCGAAGTTTTCGGAAAATGTATAACCTACCCCGGTTCATATAATCACCGCCAACCTAAGAAACGTAGTGTGTGGCGAATCCAGTGCATCTCATCGCAGCTCCTCAGCCAGTGATATGACGGCATTCGCCGATAAAAAAACACCAACGAACCAATCAGAATGCAAATAACGCGAACATACTATGCCACATCCTGCGCTTCCCCAGCTGCCTGTGTCACCAGCACCATTTCATATAATTTTTTTAATTTGTTTTGGTACGTTTGCGTATATTGTTTGTCGCGTTTACTATTGGAAGCGGGCGACAAGACAGTGGGCTTCAGGGTGTGGCTTCTAGCGAGAACATTACACATAAATGTTGCGTTTTGCGGCCGACCTTATTTTCTAAACTATCTTCATTCTAAAAAGTGCCTGCGCGTCTACTTATCCGCAAAACACTGGACGAGTTTCATCTCTGCAATCTATGAAATCAGCTCAGCGAATGATGAGGCGGAACATCCTTTGAACCTCCAAATAGGTCTGCGCTGCGGCATTACGCAATGCAAGTATGACGCTTTCCATTGCGTAATGCCACAGCGCAGACTTCATCTTGTAGGTCTAAACAGATGTTCCGCCACATCATTCGCTGAGCTGACTTGATAGATCGCAGAATAGGCTATTTAAGTGTCTTCCGGGTAAGTAGACACGCAGGCCTTAATCTGGGTGCAAGCTTCGTCTGAGCCGAGCGCCACACAAAACGTTCAAGGCAGCGGTCGGCGCAAACGTTTTTTTTTTACGCAAAACCCAGAAATATGATAATACATCCCCTCCATTTTGTTGGTGAAAACGGCCGTTATCATGTCGATCTCCACTACATCTACTCGATCCGCGCCGGGGAGCGAAGATCTAACAGATGATAAAACAAGCAAGCAATACGTACTTCGCATGTAGATTCTATCACTTGGAGAAACTGGTGAATGTCACACCGCAATGATTTTCGGACCGTCAAGTACGCAGAATCTCCGCAGAAACAAATTCTAGCGCAGATAAATAAAAAAAGACACGGTGGTCTGTTGCGGTCTTTCCCGCTTACCGACGCGTCCCATTAGAGCGACCAAATAGCAAGACACGAAGGCGACACATGACAACGAACGACAAATGACACCGACAGACATCTTGTTTGTCAGAGTCCGTCGCCCCACTTGGTGGATGCAACGCAGAACACAGGGGAAAACAACTTGTTTCCTAGCGGGACCGCAGTAGTCAACACAATACTTCGAAATACACAGACAGACAGAATCTGCTGACACGGCTTTCGTGTTCCGATTTCTGGGCTGAAAACGCGCCGAGAAAGATGGTGAAAGTAGAGGCGATTACTTCTTTCATAATTAAAGCTTCCCCTTTGTCTTCATTTGCATTTGGCGACTTTTCGCAAACCCTTGTGACTATCGAGACCAAACGTTTGCCGAACTACATTGCCAGAATTGTTCCTTGTTAGAGTCATTTGAGTCATTACAGGCGAGCATCACGGCAATTCACGCCGATTTCAAAGATATTTATATTCAAATGATTGAGGGCATGTGTCTTTTGGGGACATACGGCATCCCAACTTTCACGGAGCATGATGACAAGTCTCTTTCCTGCCGGAATAGCTTGCTGAAACTTCGTGTTCACTCACTATCACGGAGCATGATGACAAGTATCTTGCCTTCCGGAATGGCTTGCCGAAAGGTCGTGTCCTATTTCGTGATGAGCGGACTAACTTTGTTCAGTCCTGGAACGTCTGCGCATGAATCTTGATGCAGGGGCGTAGGCCTCGGCGTCTTGAAGCACCACATCTCGCACCAGGTTTGCGCAAGTAAAACTAGCCAAAGCAAATTTTCTCTCGCGACACAACCGCCAGCGAGCAAGCCACGTCCACTACGATTTCGTGGGACGGGAACGAGCAGAAAGCCCAGGTGACCACGAAGGCCGTCTCCCAAGGCCGAGCGACCGTACCAGCCACGGGAAGAACGGGAGGAAGGAGGGGAAGAGAGGTAGCAGAGGCAGCAGAAGGTACTATCGGGCGAGGAAGAAAAGTTCGTCCCCGAGAGATGTCCCTCGGTGGGACCGCTCGCGGCGCTTCAAGTCGGACGACAAACAAACCTTGTCCGTCGTCGATCGTTCGTCGGTGCTTGTCGGTGTTTGTCGGGAGTGTTTGTCGTTACAGTGGGGACTGCAGCAGCGACACGTAACTTCATGGTGTCGACGGACTCCTTCGGGTCGAATGACAAGAGAACACATGCAGAGCAACGTTGGACATGGATTTACGCTTTCGAATGTCAAGGCGTCAAACCTTTACGCCGGATGGAGATCGAGAAAGGCGGCCGCTTTAGGCGCAGACGCAGCAAAGACGCTGCGGGTCTAGGCCTCAAGCGGGAAGACGCAATGCGGACGATGCCATTTGTGTAGCTGCGAAGGCGGGTCGGCGATTCCTCCTTTAGGTGTCGCACGCCCCCAAATAAAGCGGTCAGATGTTCTTTTTCATAATTTTACAAGTCGTACTCACCCAACTAAATGAATATTTTTTTCTGATACCCAATAAAGACGAGCTAATTATTATAGTCATCGAATAGTGCTACATTGCTCATAGATTTGATCATGCAAAGGAGGGGTATACCGTACCGGATTTCTTTGGTATGTTGCAAATATAGATGGCACCACGCTATTCGGTTTGAAGCAGTGGAACGAACGATGCTTTATTTTTTATGTCTGTGCAACTTTTGTGCTTTATAGACAGAGTCGAACTTAGCATGTCGCCACCCCAGCAGAACACTACCCGGGATGTTCAAAGCTCGTGAACTGCCTCCACTACATCTTCGTCAGCAGATAACACTGGCATGGCGCAAACTCGGCAATTGGGCCCGAGCCCGACGCCAAGCGTCCTCCGGCGCGTTGGTTGGACACGATACAGAGCCGAACAGTGACCCAGGCCTCGCGGCCAATCCGCATCTGCGCTCGATCTCACTGATGATGTAGAAATGCTAGTGCACCGGCTTTGAATATTCTATACGGCGTTGCCTGGGCACGCATCGACAGGGTCGCCATTTACTCCCCCTTTCGGTCATCAGAAACATACATGGTCACATACGCACATCACCAATTTGCACGGTGATATGAAAGGTAGGTAGAAAAAGCGACTTTCGTAACACCACTAGGCAGTGCAATAGTAAAATACCTTGAAGCGAGCAACTCGTGCCGTAAGAAAGAATTGTTCAAATACCCGAATGCCAAAAATAAATAAAATAAATGTCAAGTTCTATTCATTTATTTTATAATGAAAACAATGCTGGGTCTGCTTAATAACCGCCAGTTGCCTATTGTGCTTAGAGCGACAAACAGTCACGTATTAAAGTACCATGTAGCACCTATGGCACGAATCATTCAGGACTTGGGAGTTGTCTCAACAAGTATTAATGTCCAAATATTTACCTGAGAGAATATGAGAGAGAAAGGGTTAAGGCATCCGACATTTTCGAAAACGCAAACTACAGAAAAAGGCCCCCTCGAACTGAGACCTCTTTCCTTTTTCCTGTCATTTTTTTTGTCGTCACCGCAGTCTCGAGTAATTCTACAATGGCTCCTTCACCATAATATTCACATTACGCGCAGATTTCACCAGACACAAATAATTTAAGAATATTTTCACCGTTTTCATATTCATCATCCAGGGAAACAAGAATGAAATTGAAAAGAGCTATTTTTCTAGAAGGAGAAAAGAGACTGCCAATTATTGCTTTATGCTCAAGTCCTTCGCAAAACGGAAGCAGTGCTCCTCCATGAATCATTGGAGATTTGTTTCCAGACCGGTCTCACTCCCGCAGCTCGGGGCCGACGAAAAGACCAGCACTTAATCATTTCACCGACTCTTTGTACGCGTGTGTCACTGTAAACGTATAAGAAATGTAGAAATGTGAAGTTAGGGTGCTGCAGGTCATGCAAGCGCACAGTACGCCGAGCCAGGAAATAGACATATCTCGTTCCGAGAAGGTCGTCTGGAACTGACGCAGATTTCTGGCTTCCAGTCGTCATCCATCATGGGTGCCGCGCCCGAAGATCTTTTACCGCTTCCATTTTTGTTTCTTATCCGCCTCTGGCCACGGCGAGCGAAGCGGGCAGTCGTGCCCGCCACCTGATCGTCGAGCCACGGTCGAGCGATTGAAAATTGTAGGGACTCGCATGGAAGCCTCGCTTTAGCTCTCTATCACAGAGTCTCCGATTTTTGTGCATGAAGAGTAGTACTAAGGCCGTAGAAACGGATCACGAAGTCAGCGAGAACCGGGCCGGAACAGAAGGCCTAGATAAAAGAATCATAGCGCGAATGTGCATTCATAGTCGTGACAGACTCACTGTCTGGCATTGAAGCTCCCGTTGACGATATCTGATGGTCTTGTAGTGGCCCCATTCTCCTTTATTGTTTGTCCGTGGGAAAAACGTGCCCTCTGAGTGTGGAACCGTGACCATAATATTATTAATCGAGCGCTGTCCGAATTACAAATTATTAGGAGTGTGCAGATAGTAAAATTTTGACTCGAATAAACTGTTCGCCACTCTTCGGCACAAATAGTGGCCGATAAAGTCGAAGGTCGAATCATATACGAATACTAAATTGTGTTCTCAACGTTCACAACGCCAGTGTCTGTGCGGTGTTTCGGTGATGAGTGTCGAAAACATGCGATAGCTTCACGCGCTTCTATGAAGGCGACATTCCGCTAATTATATTACGAAGAAATCCACTGCGGATTACTAAGCATCAAATATATGAAATAGCGAGTTCGTTTCACGGCACTCGTGCCCACGCGTGCCCACTCGCAGCGTGGAGCGGGTTCGTTTCGGCCGGCACTCCACGAGTGGTTGCACTCTCCGAGTTCGTTTCATCGCTGACACCCCACGCGTGCATGCACTCGCTGCACCGAGAAAATCGAGAGTGCGCCAAAATGCAATCCCGTCATGCCTCGCTCCGGCGAGGCCGGCGAGGAGCGGAGCAGACGACGAGGGTTCGTCTGCTACGATGTGTCGCGGAACCGAAAGGAAAAAAAGTAGATTTTCTGATAGAAATCGCGTCCCGCGGGCAACGGAATCAAACGCGAGCTTGAATTGTGAGCGTCTGCTATTTCATGAAGGAAGCAATTGACAACCCGTGCTTTATTTGCAGGTTTTAAGTCGCTCTGTTGCCGTACAGACGCTGAAATATACCAGTGTGTAAAGAAATGCTCAGAACAAACGCATCAGCGGCCCCCGAGATGTTTATCACCATCCGTGTGCGGGTGAAAAATTGAACATTTGTCGACAAAACTCCCCAGCAGAAACCTCTGACTGCCCAATAAGCATCAGAGAAAGCTAAACATAGTGACTTTACCCGAGGCTTGGGCAACATCATCATGTTTAACATTTACCTACGTCAGCTAACTTGCCCCGTCGTATTTTGTTCGAGAAAGCTCTCGTTCTCGACGCCCTCACCAAGGCTAATATCTGATCCACCTGTAATGACGATCGAAATCGAAAGTCCCACGAAAAGTTTTGCTGGATATTCCAACAGACTAGTTTTAAGCCGTACCCTTTCAGTGGTTCACGCATAATACCATGCTCAAACGGATCAAGCTTCTGCTCGGACAGCATCATCAGTTTTCTTCAGTGTAAACGGTTATAAGAATTGAAAGATCGCAACCAGCTGCTTTGTAGACAGCTGGTTGCGGAAATTTACGCCGTCTGTAACTATCTCTACGACAGCCGAGTTGCTTGAAGTCATCGCAACTATAAACTACAGGTTGCAGCGACCAACGTTTGTAGATAAACGTTGGTAGCGACTGCACTCTCGCATTCCCACCCATCACTCCGAACAGAAAGGCGCTAGTTTCGGTTTGAGGTCGGTACCTTTTCTACAACATAGATGGCGGCAGCATCAGTCTTCTGCACTCGGTGCATTTGGCGAGTTCGTTTGAGTCCAGTTCTCCGTGCAACACTCTGCGAGTGCGATGCATTCTGGGAGAGAACTCGAACGGTGCCAGTGCGTGTGAAACGAACTCGCTATGAGGTTGCATTCAGTAAAGATGGTCATGCTCAACACTTAACCGCTTATGTTCAGCTATCTCTTCGTTATGATAGTACACTCCTTCGTCTAGCAAAGCATTCTGCGGACTAAGGCACATCCAGTGAGCCTCTCGCCTCGAACCCTCGCATGCCCGTGATACGGAGAGGAGAATGGCACATGATCACTATTGCTTCGCACATCTCCTCCTTGGCAAAGAGGTTAGACGCCGTGCTAATACTCTTGGCGTCTTGGGCACAATTCTCTTGGGGGGTGTTTGGAATTTTGTTCTTTCTTTTACAATCGCCCACTTATCGCTCTCCCGCGTATGCGCGTGGTTTTCGCAACCTTTTCGATGCGGTAGACAGAGTCGCTTTAAAGCGATGACAAAGCAGGTTAGGTGAAAAACAGCGGGAGGTGGGGGAGGGACGGGGGGACCAGAAGCGTGACGTTACCTGACGTCACAGTAAGGGTAAAAAAGAGCCGTCGCTTACGTGGATTAAACAAATTACATCCTGGCGGGGAGGGGACCGATATTCCAAGAAAATAATTATGCAAATAAAAAGTCATATGCTCCACTTTTCTTGCGTAAATAATATTCTTTTTTTATATCTAGGCCCATATTACGCAAGAGTTTCGAACCTTCCTTCTTAAGATTTTTGTTGCTGAAGATTGCTCGCCAAGATGATAAGATTCACATTAAATCTCCTAAATGGCTGGGAGTTGTAGAACGTTTTGGAGGTGCTCATCTGTCGTTCGCAAAAGTACGTTTAACCTAATGGCCCTTATTCTGGAAGTATGCACCAGTAAAGGAAGCATGATTTGCAGCGAGAACTGCCATTAGCGCAGCCGTCATTGTCCATAGATTTCAAAACTGATTCAGGGAGGACAACGTTTAAAACGAAGTCGTTTACTACAAATGCATCCTTCAATGTATTGCCTGTTTGATGATTAAGCGCGCTCTGTCTGGTAAATCTGTTTGACTTGGCCGAGGTTTGCCTAACTCAATTGTGAAATTGTTGCAAATGTGAATGTCGTTCGAGTATATCTTAAAATCAGCTACCTCGAATTCAAACTCGCCGTTAGCGTTGCATGCTATTTCAAAAAGTCTATTTTCGTTCAAATGTGCGCTCGTTATCTAAGAAAGGTTCTCGAAGAGGTAAAGTTAGATAAATTTATACAAAAATGTCTCTTAAAGAAAACATAAAAAAACTCGAGGATTTGTTGTAAAACGTTAACGTCTCTGAACAACCCCGCCACAAGTTTATATACTGTATTCTTTCGTACAGGTAATTACGATACCATGTAGTGCAAAGTAGCATACCCAGTCCGGATCAGGGAGAGTCTGCAGGGGCAAATTCCTCTCACACACACGCACACACAAAAACGTGATATCATCATAGAGATCAAAAAGAACACTCAAAACACTTCTTTTTCTAACTGAACTTCCATGTAGTGCGGGGAGTTCCCACGGGCCAGTTTGTGCGCCAGAAATGTTAAAATGAACAATGACTCTGCATACGAAATTTTTGCTAGATAATTATTGATTGCAAGTGCATCGGCATGGTGCTCAACAATTGCTGATGAATAATTTAATAAACGTGCATACCAAACTGACCACTAAACGTGTCGCGTAAGAGATTATACGCCCGCTTCTAGGCTTGCAAACTATTGTATTTCTTGCTTCATCAGCAGTGGGGAGTGTTTGTGTGTGGGTGGGGTGGTGGGGACGGGGGCTTTTTTCGTAGTGTGCCGGGGGCCGTATAACATTGCCTCGCGCCGAGCCCTGGTGTTGTATATAAAAACTGTCCGATGGGGATCGAAGAAAGAGATGCTGAAAGCCGCACAGTAGTGAAAAAAGCCCTACGTTCTTTTTTGATATTCTGCAGGGCACACGTAAAAAAAGGCTAGAGCACTAATCGAAACAGTGTTGATGACCACAATTACACGACAAACTTCGGGCAAAGCTGACGTAAGCGTTGTGCATGCGCAACGTGCTGGAGGAACGAACGCATACGGCTGAACCGTTTAAATCGGGCGATGTCTCGCGCCACCTTGCCCTAGCACCTCGCTCGACGTTGTGCGGTACGACGCGTTACCTGAAGAGGCAGGTTCAATTATCATTGGTATTTACTTCGCACAGGTCTCGTAGTTTGCGATCAGCCACGCGGTAAATTAGATAAGATAAGATATTCTCGTCCTACCATTGTCACACAGGCTCATGCTTCGTGGCACAAAGTTACGATCGTGCCACGCCGTCACGCACTTCGTTTGGACGACACGAAGTAGAAATTTTCTCGTCCCTTTTCTCAGTTTCGTGCGAAGTAGTGCAGGCATCGTTGCCGCCTCGCGACGATGCCATTCCTCTCTCGTGGTTCCGAGCTTTCGTGCCTGGAACCGATCGACCTTGCCGATGTCGCCATGTCGCGAAGCAGACGACTCGCCGATGAACTCGCATGGCTTGCGAGTTCATCGGGATCATAAACACGCTCTTGCGCAGGCTACTCGAATGTTATACACCAAGGCTGCCACAAGCAGGACCTGCAACCTGAACTGGTCTCGTCGCACTGCCGCGGATCCAAAAGAACCTTCTCCACACAAAAGCAGAACCGAACGATGAAAGCCGAACTACGGTTGGTCTCCGTGGGAGGAGCTGCGCTTCCTCTTCGGCCGAATCCGACGCAGAGGGAGGGAGTTAGTGCCGTCAACTTCTTAACGCCAACCGTAGTTAGATCTTTCACCACTGCGCGAAGAGGGCCTCCGCATGCGCAGATATCTTCTTGAAAAAGGTCCATTAAGTTTGTTGTTCGGACGAAAAGCAAATACACACGAGACTTTTTTGTGAATGAGATTAATTCCGTAGGAATATTTGAACAGACCGGCACGAGACATCACACTCGTGCCAGACAGTCAACGAACAATTAATTTTGGGGTTCTTCGCCGACTCCACTATTTACCGAGCTTTTATCACTAGGGCATCATGCCCCCTTATGAGTAAGTTGTAGATATTGTGGGCCAAGGAAAAGAAAAAGAGGAAAATGTGGCAAATATGACGACAAAAAACATTGAGCAATTATATGTTATGAACGCTACTGAATCTAAAAGATAGGTCTGAGTCAATTGTAGAATACTTGTTTACAAAGTAATACATTGTGCGTTATCAGGACCTTCAAATGTAGGCTTTCCTCTCCTCCTTTTTTTCTTCTTTTGCACAATTATTTTTCACTACTTTTTCGTGATTTCGGGTGATCATGTTGCTTGCCGTGCTTCTGGACATTCGAGAGATAAGAAAACCACCCTTCGAACTAAAGAAAAAATGAAAAAAGGAACAGGTTTATCCCTTCATTACGCTCGGCGAACTTTCAAACAAAATAACCGTCGATCGAAGAAGATCGATGATCGACCAATTAATGCGAGGTCGAGCAAAATCGATTATCGTTCCCCGTTTGGCCCTTTATAAAACTCTGTACTCTACCCCTTCGCAACAGCACAGAAAAGGAGGATACAAGGGAAGAGGGAGAAGGAGAAGAGGGCAAGGGCGGTCTTTGTGATTGGAAGAAGAAAAAAAGAACTCGCAAAAACAGCCTGAAACCTGATCTTCGCAGCTTTAGTCTTCGATCGCCAACACGGAAGGGCTGTCTACACAATCGCCGCAGTTCTCCTTAAAATGCAGCAGCTGCAAGCTGTCTCGTCCTTCCCTTCTTTTGGCCGCTTGGTTCGTCCATTGGACAAAGCAAACAGCCAGAAAGCCCTCGTGTGTTCAATGGGGCCCATTTTCGAACCGTGTAAAAGGCAAACTCGAAAGCCATGCTCCGAGGAATCACGAAAGCATGGGGCGACCTTCGAGAAACACAATATGTTCCGCTGTTCTTTTCTTCTCACCGCCAACCAAATGGTCTTCAACCGTTTGAACTGCTGCGTTTTGCGAGACGAAGAAAGCACTCATATGTGTTAAATCTTTCTTATTCTTTTTTTTCTCTCTTGCATTTGTGTCAATAACGCAGCCTCCATATATTCAGCATTGCTGCCCACGCTCGAAGATTGAGGAAACAATAGATTTTCTGCGGCGTCGAACACATACACGGACTAAAATACAAGAGGTGAAACCACAGTTCCAGATGGCATTCAACGGGAAATATTGTACCCTTGTTGGCAGTGGGCGTGCGTTTTTCTCGTTTCTGATAAAACGAAGTTTTTTGTTGTTGTTTTTCTCGCTCTTTGTTCTACTCTCGGTTTCACTTGCCAATGATTGATTGTGAAAAGTAAAAAAAAATAAAATAAAAAAATATACATATTCTATATTCAGATTAAGCGTGTTAAATCCATGCATGACCAAAAAAATTTGGCTTACATCTTATAACGCTTTTCCCTCCTGTTTTGATGCCGCAATACCCCTAGAAAAAATATTGAACCATAGATTTACAAATGCAGGCTTTTTCTCTGGAGCAGTCATACTGTTTTAACCCATTCAAGATCACCTTTTTTATTCGTTATCTAATTCTACCTTTTTTCTAAAATTTTCTTTAGAGTTTCAGTGCGTAATATGCTTTTTTTGTGTATTTTTTAGGTTAAAACTTTGCAGCACCGTGGACTGTAAATAAACAAAAAAGAAAAACAAGCTAGAGAATAAAAACTTATGTGATTTAAATCGTGCAATAAAATCAGACCTGTTTTACTATAAGAATTTAAGCATTCATTATAAAAAATACGAATTTTTTTATTGTCGTTCTTTTATCATTTGATTCATTTCTCTGTGCATTTCTATTGTATTTAATTCAACCACAAATTAAAAACGTCACGGCTCCAATCCACGTTGTGAAGGTGGTTGGCCAGCGAAGCTTTGCTATCACCTGCAACGATTGCAAACTGTACTGTAGCAAACTATTGACGAAAGAAAAGTACATGCACCGTACCAAAAACTTTTTATATGCAGGGGATTTTCACGTAGGAGTGCCAAAAATTCCAGAAATTAGTGTGTTTGAGGGTAAAATGATAATTTTCTCGGAACCGCATTACTGGTGGTGGCGGACGTCAGATAATGCGCGATACCTACTAATTAGTTCGCTAACTAAAATTGCTAATTAACGTTTCAATAAGTGAAAATATACATTAGGTTGCAATAAGAAACTTGCTGAGCATCATCAAAAACACCTCAATCAGTTATTTCCACAAATACTCTGATCGCATGAGAAGCGTAGTAGTGCTCTAAAATTTACCCACTCGTGGAGCTAGGTACAAGGCTGACGGTTGCGGTAAGGTGCTCGCCTAATTTTCCCGGCCCTAGACTTGTATCTGCTCCACGAGTGGTAAAGTGCACTACTACGCTTCTCACGCGCTCAATGTGCTTCTGAAAAAACTGTTTTGGCGGTTTTCGATGACGCTCAGCAAGTTTCTACATGGGACCATAAGTCTAGTTTCCCTAATCAAAAAGCTTATTAGTACTTCCTAGTTAATTAGCGAACTAATTAGTAAGTATCACGCATTTTCTGACGTCCGACACCACGAGTAATGCGGTCCCAAGAAAATTATCCTTTTCCTCGAATACACTGATTTCAGGAATTTCAGTCACTCTTACGTGAAACACCCTGTATGAAAGGCTAGTGACGTCACTACCCGCGTCGCAAGCTGCCGTCGACGTGGCAGCTTGCGGAACAGTAATTTTACCGCGAAACGTATGCAGTGAGAGCTACGTGCTTCGAATCGTTATCAGAAGCGCCTTATCATCAATTATAGGGTTAGGAGGCTTGTTTTGTGTTTGTGCTTTATCAAAACGAATGCTGTGTTGTATGTTGTATGTGTGATATGCACTTCTCGCTTTAATCACTGAAGGTTTTTTTTTTTTTTTCTTGGAGGACATTGACACAGAAAAATTCCACTTTCGAGTTATATAGGCGACCTGCAATACTGTTTGATTTGCCGCTATCTAGCGACAGAAGGAAGAAATATTGGGTATGCCTGGGAGTGGCGGTTGCATGGTTCAAACGTGAGCTATTACTCTGGTGGCGCCGCTTAGCCTAGTGTCTGAATCTAGAAATATTGGGTAGACCAGGAAGCCGTGGTTAGATAACGTGCCAGTACACTCTAAAAAAAGGTGTATCCTTACACCCTTTGTTCCATATAAGACACCCCAAAACTTCAGTTCGACATACAGCGCACTGACGTCGAACTGACGGTACCAACTTTCACGAGACGCTTGATAACCGTGTGGAAAAACTTATTAAAATAGCTAATCAACCTGTTACTGTCTACAAAAAAATAATCAGGGTTCTCTTGGCCCTTCTGCAAAACCTCGGTGTTTTTTTTTCTGTGGCCTTTGATACGTACTTTAGCTATTTAATAAGTTATATCGCACCGTTATCAAGCCCTCTTGTAAAATGTGGGGCTCGACTGTTCGACTATAGTGCTCTGTACGTCGAAATGAAGTTTTGGGGTGCATTATGTGGGACAAAAGGGTGTAAGGCGACACCCTTTTTTATAGTGTACTGCGGAAGCTACGGTCCTGACGGGCCAGTCGGAACGTGACTACAAATCACCTTAGTGCGCTTTTACAGCGAAGAAGTATCAAGCTTTTCGCTGCGGCATGCTCCAATATGAATGCGTTGCGCTCGTATACGTAGCGCATATCGAAGCCGTCGGCGACGTAGTGTTGGGACTTATTGTTCACCCTGTGTCGAATTTGCAACGAGAGAGGGTACAACTGCGGGCTCTCACTCTGCTGGCAGCCGCGCTGGCAGATGCCGGATGGCTATACAGCGTCGCTGAAAAATGACTTACATAAGTATGAGCGTCAGCAAAAACGGTGTTCTCCTGAGCAAATCGGAGTTGAGCTTGGTTTCCAGCTTACACTCCAGTAGTCAACTAAGTGCCTTATAACGGCAAAATCAAAAGGCAGACAAAAAAGGAAAGGAAAACTAAGAGAAGTAATGTCCTGTTGTAAACAATTCAGAATGCAAAAAAATGACTAAACTTTCAACGAATTGAGCAAATCAAGTTCTTTTCTTTAGTATGGTGAGGATTGCAGCATGACAAGTTTAATAAATTGCACTGTATATTCACAGTAATCGTTTTTCGCAATATTATCACCGGTAAGACGAATTTATCAAGCAATCTGTCATGTTTAAAAAATATTTAGCCGTAAAAAACGACTATGTTTCGAGCAACAGTGATTTAAATCCAATTAATCTGTTTTAAATCAAATAAATCTCACTTGTTTATAAGTTGATTTGCTTTCTTCAAACAAATCTTGTTTGTTTGTTTTTTCGCATCGAAAAAACTAAATCTCTTTGGCCTTGAAATTAGTCAAACAACGCAAAAAAAAAGGCTACAGCACTTTGAAGGTTTATCTCCTTAAATATTTACTCGAATGCATCTAAACTACGTTAATGATTAAGTGAAACAAATTCTACGAAACCGCCGAAAGACATTCTTTGGCGGTGCCGGGATCCGAACTCCGGGCCTTCAATATCCGATCGGGTTTGTTAATCACTATACCACTCCTCCCGTGATAAGATTACTTGTCCATGCATATAGGGTTGTGTTATACTAACAAAACAAAATTATAAAAATAAAATTATTAAAACTAAGCCCTTATATTTAGGGCCTCAGAAAGATGTACTGATGTTGCATTCCTAAATACCTTGCATTACCACACCAATGTAAAAAAGAAAAAAACTTGACTTGCTATAACTACATTGCTGGCTCACATGAAGGTAACGACATCATTGTAATCAGTATAGGGACCGATTTACATATGCAGGTGGGCGTGTACATTAACATATTCAGATATGCAAACACTCACTCGTAACCATATAATGCTATAGAAAACGCCCACGAGGTGCACTAAAGAAGGAGGAGCGACGATCTTATCACGAAATATTAGCGCTCTTTAGCAATCTCCAACCCGCGAACTGCGGGAAATTCTTTTTCGAGAAGCACTGGAAAGGATGCGCATTTTGATTTATCTTTTATATAGAGATCTTTGAAATAGTACATACATCTTGATTTCTTCTTTTTTTCAGTTTAAAGATATAAATGACCATGCATATTTTAATATAGTGATCGAAATAATTCGTTTTCCTTACGCCACGAAAGTGTGCATGGGCGTACCGACCGGGGGGCAAGGGGGGCGCATGCCCCCAGTTCTCAGAGGAGGGGGGGGAGGCATGTGTTTGCCCCCTGAAACAGCCGCCACCTGGGCAGGGCAAACACTGGCCGGCGGCGCCCAAGGGATACCAAGGGCACCGCCCTCCTGCCCTAGGGGGGGGGGGGTCTGGTTTGCCCCCTCCCCCCCCACTCAAAAACAAGTTGGTACGCCACTGAAAGTGTGACAGCGCTTGACCCACCAGATACCACGAAAGAAATATTGGGCTCAGATGTTACGAACTGCACATTGCAAACTAGAATAAAATAATCGAGCACACGAAAGTTAGACTAAGAAGCCAGATACGTTTTTGCCGCTGTGAACTTTAGAACATAAAATTGTACTATACTTCTATTGTCTAAAAATGTGTGTTCGACTTGATTTTTATGACATTTGGGACACATCACGTGCTCAGAGCATTGCCATCAGGGTCGCTTCACCCTGATGAGCATTGGCGACATGAAATGGTCAAACAACGCCTGACAGACTGTTCCGGCCAGAAGCAGAAGAGTGACCGCAACATGTTGTCATAAGGGATTTGTTCGGGTATATTTAATGCAGAGAACATTTTAACGTACTTGTCCTCTTTCCTAATGACGCCACGGTTTCAGTAAACAAATTGCGTCTTAACAAATTTTTGTTTGTTTTAAGCAAACAGAAATGCAGAAATATTTAAAAAAAGTTCAATGGTTGTGTCTAAAGGGCGTTTATTAAACTTGAGCAAGACGCTTCATGGTCCTTTTTTACAGAATTCAAAATGGCAGCATGTGAAGAGAAATCTGGCGCTCCCGATTTGGGTATGACGCTACGGGTAATTTTGGTATTGGCGAGCCCTACAACGGCATCCATGTGTGCATTTCTTTTTCATGCATTACACAGGTTTTATGAACGATATGTACCAATTGTTGTCAAATGATTACCAACTTTTACCAAACCAAAGTTGCTCTCATTTTCACTCTGCAGAAGAAGCCTGAGTACTCTGCTCAATGTTCATTAATGTGTTCGCAAAAAAAAGGCAATAGTAAATTTATTTACGTCTTTCGCAAAGACCTTCGGCTTTCTGTGGAGCAGAGGACATTAAAACTCAACGGTTTTATATCGTTTTTTTTCAATACATTTGTTCTATTCACCAAGTCATCGTTGCCAGATAAAATTTTACGACTTATTAAAGCGCAGTTTTTGAAGAGGCTGTAACAAAAATGTAATTTTTATATTTTCTTTTATTGAGTTAATAAATTCTCTTGCTTGAAAAATAATGGGAAAAAGTGCCCTCCCAAGTAAGAATCGAGGTAGCATATTAAGTTTTGATACTATTTCGACACAGACCTCGCACGCGCAACAGTGCTGTTTGGTCTATGAACCCCCTTACATGGAAAAATCATAATGCTGAAATCTGCAAGGTATTTTGAGAACAGCAGTTGGCAAAGACATGTTTAAATCAATTATATCAGTAATAATATCTCAGAAGGATATATCACAATAACCCTAAAATAGTAAACTGCCAAGGGCGTCTTCTATAGATCCCAGCTCAGCAGTGACATCCTAAATAGCCTTTACAAGTATGACGTTCTTAATCGTTTTTCTTGTTCACCCGTTCGAATATTTCGTTATGTAGGCAACGTCTCTTGACTCCAAGCAGCTAAGGAGAGATTATGAACAAGCCTACTTATCACTGCCTTCGGTGTAAATTTTCAAAATATCAATATAAATGAAGATATCGGTGTCATTATAAACGTAGTAGGCTATTTTGTCCTTTTTTATACACAACGCACACTTATAACAACTTTCTGGTGGCGCCTTATAAGAATGCTGTTATCCACGTAATTCATCATTTTTATGAGCACGTCTTTGAGCAATTTCACTTGCTCCTACACTTACAAACGTAGGCACACTCTCATGCTCACACGCGCTTACACTTGCACTCAAACAGAAAAGAAACATATAAAAATATAAAAGGATGAAGCAAAATCGTTATTGATATGAGTGCGTGAATACGCAAGTTTTTCTCTAACTTTCACACTTCCGTATTATGCTTGGACAAATTGTTACTGGAGCATGTATTTAGTATCAGAGTTTAAGATTGCGCAAAATTCGAGGCTGCCATTAATTAAAACTGCGTTTGCGGGAACTTAATCGTATTCAAGCCATTATATGTACATTCTGAATTGCAATAAATGGCGAATCCACCAAAAAATTTTAATGTTAATATATATCATTTTTTACACCCGATAACCGCAGGAACACATTGAGTTGTTTACCTAATTAATTTCATGACGCAGTGTTTAATAAAATACCCGCATCCGTTCCTCCGAGACAAGAAAGGTGTTGTAGAGTTACTGGGTTATTCACTTTGGATATTTAAATCGGATTTACATTTATCTGGAAAGAAATGTACAGCTTTCCTGCCTTTAAACAATCTATTAATTTTTATTTGATTTCAATTAAGCAAGATAAATACGTGTTTCTGGATCGGAATATTTCGCATCTTCGGATCTTTCATTTATCTCGATTATAAAAAGAAGTCATCGGCAGAACAAACTGGGCTTGGGGCTTTTCTCTATCATTCCTTTCTTCTAGTGCATCAAAACATCTGTTTGAAGTACATATTGGTGAACCATCTATGATTCAAGTAATAAAACAGAACTTGGCAGACACATGCTTAACCCTGTAAAATTGCTAAAACTTAAAAAAAGTTATAAAAGCTGGAGTATAAACACGATGCTGTCTGAAACAAATTCGATACGATTATTTCTCAAGCAACTATAGATTAGCTAGATTATGCACATTAAGGACTCCATACAAAAACTTGAAGCGGATATGCTGTGACGGCAAATAACACCAGGTGTTATTCAAACTAAAATGTCTTTAAAGATATATCTCATATTTGTTTTAAGTGTCACCGCTTTCTAGAGACGAGAAACGTCTAGGTAATACATGGAACGTAAAAATTAGCGAAAGGGTTGGTTCATAATAATTAATTACCTGCCTGAAATAAATGTATTTACTAACATACTTCAATCTCAAATTTCTAGCTTACTGCAGCATTAGGTGCGACTCAATATTGAATTTAGAGTGACAGTTGTCCCGCCATGCACAAAGAAAGACAGAGCAGCGAGCCAGATGTCTCGACTTGGAGAGATGTTATATACTGCCCTGGGCTCTATTGCAAGGAAGCACGAAGGCCGTGAAGTGGAGGTCAGATGTATACACATCTTTTGGTTTTCTGGACCCGTAGCAAAGATGTTCTGCCAATATTACAATTCACACTTCATCGCCGTGTTGGGGCGGCTTTTTTGGGTGCGCTTCCCGCTTTGAGTTTTCGCTCTCGTCTACCAAAGCCTAATTTGCGCGCAAACGAGTATGCAGCAAAACTTTTATCTTATATTTTACTAATATAACCTATTGTGACCGTGTGCTACCGACCTAAAATTGAGGCTGGACCACTAAAATTAGCATTTTTTGTAAGTTGAAGGAAGTAATATATGTGATTCTGTTCGCTAATGGTCAAGTTTTAATTGCGCACTGATCTCCGTCGCAGGAAGCGGCCGTATCCCCAAGAAATTATTATTTCTCTGGCTCTCTCGCATGAACTGTTTTATTTTCTTCTGCTGTTGTTGTCTATGTTGTTGTTGTTAGAGGAAAAAAAAACGTTACCCGTTTAACTCGGAAATTTTTGTTTCATTGGTCTACAACCAATGGCACGCATTACGAAGACCATCTTATAATTTTTAAGTTTTAAAGGGAGCGCAACAGTATTAGTACTTCGATCACCCACCGAAAAAAAATTTCTTGACGTTTATAACCGACGAAGCACGCGTTAGTTTTCCCTTCGCGCTACAATAGTCGCAGAAAAAAAAAAAGAGAGAACGAACAAACGAGAGCAGCTCTACACCTTCAACTCGCAGCCAAAGCAAGAGACACGTCATCTGGTGTCAATAATATGCCGTCAATGTTCACCATTACCACGCACCGCGGTTTGAAAAGTACAGGGCTCGTGCCGAGCTCCAGATGTTGAGAGTTGTTAGTAGATGGTTCTGATGACTTCGAGAACGATACCCGGTATTCCGCCTCCGCCTTTTCGCATACATCGTATTGTTATCGAAGGTATCGGAGGTATTACAAAGATCTACTAAAATTGTCTGTTGTTCTGGTTCGGCTTTTCTCGTCACCGCAGTGATTCGAAGCAAACCAAAGACGAATGCTCGTCGAGTCAACGATGGTCACGAGCCGAAGCCGAGTATCTACGCGGTGCTCGTTTTCAGTCACTAATCTGCAACTGAATATCGCGATCACAGGGAAATCCTCAGGCCTCTAATAACAATATGATCCCCGTTACTACGCCCTCCAGTTTATCAAAAAAGAAAAAAAAACCTCGCTTTTATACTTTAAATTACACCACGAAAAAAACGACTTTTTTTTTGTCTGGAGTGTCACGTGCGAGTACACTTAGGTCACAGTAGGGATGGTTCGTTTGCGTCAAGTGAGAAAAGCTCAAGCTAATATTGTTGCACAGTCCCTTCAAAGGCTAAAACTAAACACAACTATTTTAACAAGAAACTCAACGGTTCTGTATTTGAAAAACAAAAAAAAATAAAAAACTTAAAACGTCTTCATAATGCATCCAGGATCAGGAACATGAAAATTATATTTCAGGTTGATGTGCGAAGTAACCAAAACAACGCTTTCGAAATAGCGCTGAAGCCCCACCTCCTTTCCGACGCGTTTTGTGAGAATTGGGAAGTTATACAGAGATCTCGACATTCCCATGCCTTGCGCAAGCCTTACCTCAGCAGTCAAAAACTTTACACACGTTTCCTCAGAAGCGACACGCACAAGGCAGTTGAAACTTGCGGGTATGACGTCACACTGGGAAGTTAGTTTTTCGGTTTTTCTCGCGTCCCGTTATACGCTCAAGTCAAATGCTTGTGATATTTGAATTCACGGGACAAAAGTACGCAATAATTCACCTCTATGTCGTTTTTTTCTTTTCAAGAATATATTCAACTTCATTCTAATAGCTTGTTTTGTGTGGCACATTTGATCTTGTACAAAGCGTATGTATTAAAAAAAACAACAAGGCTAGAGTACAATGATCTATGGAAATTTCCTTTGTAGTAAGGTTCGCGAAATTCTTATATGTTCATTACTTACCATCACACCTCACTAGAACTGGGGCTAGGGTATGCAGGCACATTTGCGTCTACAAACCACCAAACATCGCGCCTAGACACATTCACTATTTAATACCCGAGACCTTGTCACGTTTATAAGTCATTACAAAACAGAATACATGCATTGAAAGACAAAGAATATATTTAAACCTCTACCATCGTCAGCAAATATAAATTCGGCCTATTTTGTTTGGCAACAAACACAAGGCGTAAACAATTGGGTATCCCCTGCACGCTTACGGTTCACGAACCTATTTCCTAATTTTTTACTCATGCGTCTTTTATCACGAGAGGGAATTAAGTCTGAGAATGCTTTAAGTGGCCATTTTCAGAAGATTGCGTGTATAGTTAGCTTCGCAGTTACTGCGAAACCCGCCGTCTAGTTTAGAACCGGAAGTGATTGGGGGCAGACTTGGAAAGCAATCCGTTAGAATTAACGGATTACTTGTAATCTGTTACTTTTTCAAGTAACTTTGTAATTGCCACGTTACTTTTTGCGGAAGTAATTTCTAATGTAATTTCGTTACCAAATATTGGTAACGAATTACTTTAATTACTCGTTACTTTTTACAAAAAATATCAGCATAATACAGTAACTGCAGCAATACGAGCAGAACATTCAGCAGCACAAAGAGAACAAGTTCGACAAATTAGAGAACATCAGGAAGGGGAGAATGGCCGAAAAGAAAACACGATTTCTGTATGACCGGTCACTAGAACCATTAAAAAAAACGGGCGGGGCATGTACAAATATACGAAAGACAAAGATCAAGTAAGACAACGCCGAGTAGGCTCTCCGTTGCCTTCCATCGTGTTTTTCTTCTTCTCCCGGGCAAGAGAAAGCTCTTCGTGTTTATTTGTTTCTGTCTTTTACACCGTTTCACCTTTTCCAACTTCTTCGACGTCTCCCGCCACCTGCAGAAACACCGAACGCGGGCCCGTACCCCTTCGATTCGTGGGTTAACGACTCGCGTAACAGACGATGTAGCCTCTTTGATGTGCGTTACTTTATTCTCGCACGCTCTTGAGGCACGGCTGAAAAGTGACCGGCGCGAGGGTTAGAGCATCGTCTTCGAGGGTACGGACGATACTCCTTTTGGTGTACTTGTCTGGGCATGGTGGTCGAGCCCATCACATCACTTCACACTCAACTGTCAAGATAAAAGGTCTGCGTGTGTTTGGGGGGGGGGAGGGGTGTAGGCTATCTAAGGAGTAAAAGTGGTGTGATCCTTTATTGCTTTGTGAGACTGATGGCCACCGCTTCCCTCGCTCTTTACGCCCTCCCCTCCACTGGCCTCCACGAATATTGGCATGAAAGTAAGAACCGATGAACTATCGATAACCCGTAACCGTAACGTTTTCACTGACTGGTCGAGTTTTCGGTCATGGAGTGTCCGTCGTCTGCATGGCCATCTCTTAATGATTTGTATAAAATTCAGGGCATTAATGAGAACGGAAACCTAGGGTTTCAATGCATGCTATGCTTGCCAAAAAAAACAAAAACATTGTCATGAGCAAGAGCAACAAACTATAGTCTACGGAAACACATCAAGGTGAGCTGGGACACCTGCATTCTGCATTCTGCAACGTTAGAACCAAGTTTTTTTTTTTTTTTGTGAGTAACAGGAGGAGCATTCGAGTCAAAAGGGAGCTTTCGTAGATCGCTTTTTTAGCTCCGAATCTCGTAGCGGAGGTAAACGCTGCTACTGAGCATGCGAACAGCTAGCTTTGTCTGCACAATTTCAGGGATCATTTCCGGAGGCCGTAAGCCAGCGGGTTGGCGGGTGTGGTTGCAGCTTTCGCTACGTTGTCAGCCTACAAATGAACGGAGTGCACCTGCCCTATTTCTCTTCAATACAATATTTTATTTTTACGAGTACCACCATAATACGGGTGTATGAGAAATAAAAACTAGTGTTGTAGAACATTTTTAAAAATATATAAAAATTGTTTCAATGGTTTTCTGAATAAGTGTACGGAAAAAGTAACGTGAAAGTAATATATGACGTAACGAGTAAAGTAATCCGCTACTTTTCAGAGAAAGTAATTTCTAACGATAATCTACTACATTTGAGGTTCGGTAATTTCTAATTGAAATCCATTACATTTTTCAAGTAACGAGCGCAAGTCTGGTAGGGGGCACTTTGCACACTGGCGCCGCCACGTATCAACTCACGCGAGAAAGAGCGAATACGAGCATGTTACGAGCACACGAAAACGAGACCTGCCACGGAGTAAATAGCTTCTCTAGGGGCCATAATCTGAACGAGCTGCCAACATGGTATCGCGCGTGTTTTGGGTTCTATGTTCGCAAACGGTTAGACATCCATTATACGGTGCATTAGCCCTACCGCTTCTTCTTGTAGGGAACAAAACGTTATTGACCCGCGAGCGCCGTGGTCTTTCTCTTGAGGCTCCGCTTCTCCGTGTTAGCCCAACGCAAACACGTTTTTTATTGATTTTGTTTTGTTTTCTTACAATACGCGAGTGTTTTGCGGTTGAGTTTTTTTTTTAGTTTGTTTGTATCGACGTGTCTTGAAATAAAACAAAAATAATAAATTACTCAGAAGTCTGCCAAAACATGGCAACAGCGGCGCGGTTTTTGTTTTCTATTTTTTTCAATAGGCAATGTTGTTTGATTTTGAGTTTGTCTAGGTGTGGAGTGTTCGGCGAACATACGCAATGTAGAGACTGCACACTAGTGATGCAAATCTATCGATAGTACTATCAGTACTATTGATAGTGGTAACCAAATTTAAGTATCGATATTGATAAAAACGATCGATTCTGCTATCGATTGTCGCATATCGTAAAACTTTCGATACTATTTTCGATAGTACACTATCTATAGTCGACTGTCAGAAAACTATAGATAGCCAGCTATTGTAATGCTATCAATGGGGTCTATAAAAGGTGATGAAGAACGTCCAGGAAACGTCGTGTTGCTTGGAGAAAAACGCAACTGCAATTAGGGACTTCCGCAAAATTATGAATTAACAGTCTAACACCCATTTGAAAGCAATCACAAAACGGTATATATTCTCCTTTTAACTATAGACAATAAACTATTACAATATCTACTGAACACAATTAAAACTATGAAGAAAATATATCAAGTTCGTACGTTGCTGAAGTTTGTTTGCTCTTTTAGATGGCATACCGGGGTGTTTCCTTTGTTTTCTTACAAGCTCAATCGGAAATATAAATATCCTTTCCGCCCTGATAAGCGCACTATAGAGTATGTGACACCTTTTGTATTAGTTGTTTATTATACTAAAGAGGTAAATATTTTCCCAGCTAGCGTTATTAGGTTTTGCCATATTAGAAACGAATAAAAAGTGGAAACATGTCACGGCATACAAGCCTAAGTGCTTTGGTCAACAGCTAATTCCCGATTTTTGGGAATTCGCCATAAATGGTCATCAGGCGAGAAAGCAAAGTTCGATTCCCAGCAGAGTGCTCATTTTCACCTGTCTGTGTTCAAGGTTATGAAAAGGAATATGTTCCAATTGAAAAATAGAAGAAACAAAAGCGGGAAACAAAACTTTTCGAAAACCCTGAAGGTATATGTATTCAGCAAATGATTCCCTAGCTCCAAGAAAAAAAAACTGGTTATATTCAATAGTTTTTTAAATGCCGGCATATTAAAGTGTGAAACCTGATATATGAACCCCATAAATATACAAAATATGTGCGCAGGAAAACTAGCAAATTCGCATTTCTGTCTTACCTCTAAATTAATTGTGCGACAGTGCAACTCTATGTTTTGTTTCCGTTCAATTTCATGTTTTTTTCTAAAACCCGTACATATTCGTCGACATTCCCATTTTGTGTAGTGCTTTAACTTTACTTACACTTCATAGTTTTCTGAAAGCTGACTTTCGATAGTATTGATAGTCGACAAAAGCTATCAATAGTACTATCCATAGTAATGTCTATTGCACTATCAATAGTGCTATTGATAGTCGATCAAAAGCCAACTATTTATAGTACTATCCATAGCAATGTTGATTTCACTATCGGTAGTTATATCGAAAGTTAACTGTCAATCGTCAGTCGACAATCGATATTTCTTAACCCTATCGATAGTCAATTTCTTGATAGTTTTTATCACTACTGCACACACTTCTGACGCGAGTACTTTCTCGCCTTGTTTTTTCTTCATCCGCCGCAATACGCAGTCCCTATCTTCGAAGTGTAGCGGTCGTTAGCACCATACTGAATTCTTGCGACGCCAATCTTCATAAATATTTTGGATTTTTTTACACAAATCAGGCAGCAGGAGAAGGAGAAGCATCTACTCAAATGTAGGGGTTTCGCGAGCCAGACGAACGAAGGCCATCTGGCACGCATCAAACAAGGAGTGAGGATTTATTTCCATCAACTTGTGACATTTTGACGTGCAAACGAAATCTTTGGTTACACGATAAGCAACCATCAAATTTGGGGCACTTTGGCCGGGATTTGTAAACGCCGACTGGGGATCCGTAGGGCGGGGCTTTGGCTCTGAGCCGCCGGGGCGACTTTGAGCATTGATGCACCTGATATAGAGCTACGTGAAGGCTAGGGCAAGACTTTTCAGCTTTAAACACTTCATTCACTGCGCGAATTGGTACACTTAATTGGTCTTTTAAAGCTTGGCTGGTCTTCGTTCCCTACCTTGCCGATGGCTGTTGTTCAATCTAAGGCAGAATGAAATGAAGTAACTTTTTTAACGCTGGGTTTAACGTGGAATGTTTTATAGGGTAAGTGTCCACAAGATGAGCGTAATGTTACAAAATAGAGTCTTGTAAAGCCGCCACTTGGCCACTAAATTTCGCGAGGAAACATTGCGTGTCAAATTTAGTGGGCTCCCTAGCTCAGAAAATACATTAGACAAACACCCGGCTCAGCAAGTTGCACATTTTTTGTCTCGCGATTTTAAACGTAGAATAAAGGCGTATATTATATTTTCTTACGTTGAACTTAAAAATTGCTATGGGGGAATGGCGTACTGAGAGAATTGCTCACCATCTTGCGCACATAAGAGGGACAAAATTCGATTAAAAAGTACAAACAACCCGAGTACTACAATAGTACACGCGACCTCAGCACTTTATCATTTCACTCAAATACGAGACGCCGAGAAGACCGATTATCATTTAGCGCATAACAAAAAAGGCTCATTTGATCACAGGTTGTACAAACAAAATGTAGACAAAGAACTGTTCAAATACGGGCCCGTGTTATTTATAAAACATATCTGTAGCCTTCCAAATTTATTTTCAACCCCTCTTATTCTGATCAGACTGCCGCTTTCCCATCTTGTGAGACGCGGAAAAAGACAGTTGTGATTGCAACGACGGCGACGACCGCCACAATTATGGTAAAACATGTTTCAAGAAGGCTCCTCTAGACCTGGTGGATATTCTTTAACGGCGTTGAAACTAACGATTTCGATTGATGAAATCTTGTTGAGCTTCGCTACCCAAGAACAGCTAGGTGTCAGGTCTTAGGCTGTCTGATAATTGGACCCCAAATTTACAGCGCCTAAAAACTGTGCACGTTGGGGCTCAAACACACGGGTCTTAGCAACGTTCGAGCCGTAGATGCACTATTCTGCGTAAAATCCGTCTACAAAGGATCGATGGGTGTACGCGCAAATATTAATAGTTCTCAAAAATAAATGTTAAATAAAGTTACTATTGCATCTCGGTTATAACGACCACTATTTTAAAGATCAAATTTCGTTATAGGAGTACCTGGCTGGTAGACAGATGAAACAATTTTGTTTTCTAGAGCACGAAACAGTTTTTTCTAAGGCGGCTAGGCCAGCATGCACGCCTAATCGGGAACATGACTGTAATAAAAAACCTCATCTTCACCAAGACACCATGGTTCACGCGATTGTGCTGAAGAGTAGGCTCCGACATTCGCTCGAGCAAATTTGTCGCTGTCAGTGATTGGCTACCTTCGTGTTCGGCAGCAAAGCAAACGCGCAGAAAATGTTTCAAGTGTACAGGGTGCGTGAAATAACCAGGCTAGATCTAAAACGGGCCATTTAAATGTGGCGCCTGCACCTGGCAATATAAACTGTTCATCAAAGGTGTATTTCATAGGTCGGTTTTATGATGTAAAAATACAAAGTGCAGCTACCTTTCTGCAAAAAAGGGACAAAAAACTTGCCCGGTCAATGGCGGACGGCTACGCCGACGACCGAGTCGAGTGGCGGGGTGTGATTGGCGCACGTATTGATAGATGGCGCTGCCTCATTATCGAAATTGCTCGCGACGACAGTGGTCTATTAATATGTACATAATAGTTTTGTGATTTACCTTTGGCTTATAATTAAACGTGGGAAATAATACCAAACATTAAGAAAACAAAACAAAAAAACATGGTTGCATAATTACGGCGCCAACGGCGCTCTTTCTGCCGACAAATTTCGTCTGCGTACCGTATGGTTTGTTTCGCTGGTCGGCCACAGCTTCCTACGTTGTTCCCGACGCCACGTGTCACGTGACGTTCGCATACGCACGCTCCGCCACTCGCTTGGTCGTCATGCGACATCATCCCGCCTATGACGCACTTGCCACAGTGTTTTGTGCCTAGATTTTTTTACCAGAAAAAAGGCTAGTCTTTGTGAAGTACACCTTTGACGAAAGTTTTAGATTGCTACGTGTAGGCATTGATAGTTACGCCAATTTTAGTTCGAGTGTGGGTATTTCGGACACGTTATATATCGCGCATAAAATATAAATAAAAAAACACTGAGGACTTTAACAGACAACCATACTATTTTATTTAGCAACGACGAATGTCCGTTTCCGGGCACGAAAAATTCATGCGTTGACCAGAACGGGAGAGGGCTGAAGGAGAGGTGGTTATGATGTTTATGATTTTTCTTTTTCTACTTCTGGCCTTATAAGTTCCTTTTGACGTCTAGTCAGGTCTCACAGTGCAGATGAGACGTCCTTTCTTTTTCTTTTTTGCTTTGCTTCGATGACGAATGTTTTGATGATTTTACGTCCGAAACGCTGATGGTTTGTTGCAAGAAGCTTGGTGCTGCTAAAGTGTCGTGCGCACCCAAAGCACTTCTTCGCATGAACAGCGATATGATCTGTAGTGTGATCGGCTTTTGATGTTGCCTCTTTTTGATGCTCTCGTAGACGGTTGTTTACGCATCGGCCAGTTTGGCCAATGTATTCAGCTCCGCACTTGAGGGGCATCGAGTACACCTTCTACGTCGTACATTATTTGAAGTGGGTGTGGTGTTCTTACTCGCAAGGCGGCTTGGTCTCCTTCAAGGTTGGGCACACTGCAAAGGCTACGCCAGTTTGAATCTGCAGTAGAAGACAGATTTCGTATTGAAGCGGGTATAAATTCATCAGATGCAGTGGGACCGATAGTATTTTCATATAAATAAATAAATACGTTGTGAAAGTAAGGGATGCTGGTGATCCTTTGTCGTGCAGGTGGGGGTTTCCGGTAGTTCTTGCTGTGATGAGTTGGGTGAAAATAGAATGCCCGATCCGTTACACTGGATATCCCGAGCTCAGAGGTTGTTGAGTTTGGGTGTTGATGCTGTCGGTTGCTGGATGCGGACATGATTTATTTTTTTACCGAGATGTGTAGGGTTTTGATCACCCCCAATTTAATCGACTTGGAGTGGGCGCTCTTAAACGGGAGAACCAGCTTTTTTGAGCCCTGTTCAGTCCAGCCTTCTGTTTTAAGTGTTCCTAATTACAAAACGCTCGCCTTAACCAGTCATATATATATCTTCACGTCTCCAAGTGCTTGTCGTATATAATGTCTCGCTAAATTTGATTGTGATAAGCCGATGCGCGCCGGCGGAAATAACCAGGTGAACCCTCATGCGCCAGTGTTCAAGCGGACATCGCATTCCTTAAGCCTAAACGCATCCCGAGCTTCGCCGTTTTTGTTCTGGTGTTGTTGAGGTTGAGGTTGAGGTTGTGTGTTATGGATCGTAGACCACAGAAAAGTAAGGCACTAAAATGTGAGGGAGGGCGAGCAGACAGAGGGCATGTAGATATTGCAAACACCGGCATTTCGACGAGGTGTTGAGAATGGAGACTTTAAACATAGAATGAGGCCGACGCCGCGTTTCGCATCTATTAGCAATCTGGCGTTTCCTGAACGAGATCGCAGGGACTCCGGAACCGGGGGGCTCCAGCTCCCCGGAGTTTTCCTTTACGGGGCTCAGCCACCCCCCCCCCCTCACCTTGCAGACCATCTCCTCGCCGAAGCGCGAGGCGAGGAAATGGTTTGCGCGAAAAGAAAGCCCTTCTTGATCGAGGGACTGCCTACAGATGTAGCAAGCCAAGGGAATAGAGTATCCCAACTCCCAAGGCAAGACGAGGCCTTAGCAGGCGACACAGGTTGTCAGGAGAGAGATCGCACTGCAGGCTGTGTTGAAGCGCCGCTATCACGGTGGTCGTCGGAGACATCAAAGAATCGTGGCATTCTCGCCTGTATTTCTATGTCTGGTTTTCGAAACACCATTTGGTGCTTGGCGAGCCAGCCTGCTATGTTCAGGCGGGCACCCTATTCTACACCCAGACTATTCTACCCTCTTTTCAAAGACGACCGTAAAAACAGGAAACATGCTGAAATAAAATAAAAACTTTCAGCCTTTCCACTCATGGTGAAGAAGGAAGACCAGCGGAGCTGTACAATGGAAAGTAATGGCCGGCCGCAAGTCGGCAAGCCAAAGTGGAAAGGCTGCCGCCATCTATGAGCGACGGCGGCAACCAGATACGTGGCTTGCCACCGTCGCTCATAGATGGCGGTAGGTGTCCAGAGTGTGGTGTCTTCATTTCTTTGCGGGGGACAAGATCCTGGGGAAACTAGCCCCTAACAGCTCTGCTGTAGAAACAGTGCATCGCCAGTGAATGTTTACCATCGAAAGACGACCGCATCACCGGTGGTAAACTTTTTCGAAATTTTCAAGAATGCATTGTTATAACTTTTCACAGGAACGAAGCTGCGCCGAGAAAATTCACAGGAATGCGTCCACGATTAAAATAAACGTTCGTTGAAAACGTGAGCTTTCTACGTGCAGGCGCCCGATTTTCCAGTGCATTTTACACCGTAGTGTGATGCCACCGTATAGCTACTACTATTGGATCAGAATGTGCCAACATCCCATTGCTTCGTGACAGGAATTTCGAATGAATGTATGGACACACGGTAGGTAGTGATCATAAACCTTCTATATAGAAAGTAAAATCGTGGTAATGGTTGTTTTGTCAATTTAAATTTTATTTTCACTCCCCCTTCCACTTCCTCCGCCCCCCCCCCCCCCCCCCCGTTCGCGCCTCTTTATTTCGACCGCTAGCCACCCATGTAAAATACACTTGGGGGATCGCTGCGAGATCGCCAAAGTCTGCGCGTGAAGTAGATCAAGAGGAACTTTTCGTGCTGCTTATTCACCAATTAGGAAGCTTATAGCAAATGTGCTAGATCTAGGAAAACCGCATTTCTACACCGGGTTACGGAGAATAACGCGTCTTCCCATATACTCAATAAAGTCTTAGTTTAGGCCCAACACTCCCGACGTCCGCTACACTCTGCCCAAAAGGACACGAAGTCTGCAGTTGTCAAGTTCGCAGCTTCGCCATCATTCGCGAAATATGCTGCAGAACGGCGTACTAAGAACAAGAAGTAAGTCAATGGTTTATTGATGATGTAGCTTATCTTGCAAGCGGCGACACTCTATAATTACTAAGAGCCTAATAAACGCCTGGCGTGGCTAGTCCTTCGCGTCTCGTTATCGCTTTGCAACCGACAAGCTTGCGGCATTATCTGATACGAACTCCGAACAACGAATCCCCGAAGAAGCGTGAACATAATGAGCAACGGCCTGCGTTTCCGAAACTGTCAGTGAGGATCGCAAGCATGATAAAGAGCTTGTCTCGGGAAGAAACGGGGGTCATACCGCTCATACTGCAGCCATACGTCGCCATATATTTTCTTCGAAATACTTTGTCAGGTCCGAAGATGCTTCATATATCCCCGAAAGGAGCAAAACTGATCAGTCCCGTTAGTATTCGCAGTACAATCAGAGCGGTATCTGCGACACCTTATCGGACCCTAATATATCCGCATGAACCTTACGCCGTGGAACGCAGCCTACGTGCAGGACCCATCGTCAATGTCGGCTCATAGAGGGTCACACTGATTTTTACAGCGACAGATGGTAACAGGAGCCTCGATAAAGAATTTTACGGTCGTCCTTCGCCAAAACTCCCGATGACGTCATGAATCGCATGATCGCTCGCTCCCAGCCGTCGCCACCGCTTAATATAAATTGGGACACAAAATGCCGTCCCCGAGGAATTAAAACCACCATCTCGTGGATTACGGTATTTTAATGCGAAAGCATTAATTGTCTCATGGAGCGAGCTGACGTCATCAGTCCGAAGCGCGAAAACGGCAGATAGTTTCCTTCGGTTCCATTGGCTGGCGCGCGTCGACGGGGCTCCCATTGGCCGATGCTCTCGTCAGTTTCCACGTCCGCTCACCCCATGGCGCTGCGTGTCCATCAGCGCGGAGCGTCCAAGGTCACCAGGGGAGCACACGCGCCGACCGGCGACGAAAAGTACGCAGCAGACGAACTAAGCGGAGCGGACGAGCGACTTGCATGCTTTCGCATTCACAACTCATAAGGAATGCTTAGGTGTATCTCGATCTTTTTTTCCCTCTCCATTCAACTGCTTTATCAACTGAGCTATCGCAAAACAGATTTCAGCAAATTAGAGGTGGTTTACGTTCAATTTATTTGTAGCTTCGATAACGCTTCTGCGCCTTCTGAACCTTCAGCTTGCATGCGACGCCAGAGCTCACGGCAAAAAGCAACAAGCGCGTGACGGAGGCCGGGTCGCGTGTTGGGACCTCCACATGAAGTAAAACTATGAAGTGAATCCAGGACCCTGACTGGCCTACTTGAACATCACACTGTTTCGAAAGCAGCAAACGACCGTGACCTTTCGCTGCTTCCTGCCGAATACAAGACGGCTCGAGACAGCAAACCGAGCAGGGTTGACGCGACGCACCACGGCGACCACCGAGGACGGCGGCGACACGATGGCAGATGATTCCGGTGGTAACACAACAGTTTTGGTGACAAAACAAACACCGCGTGCCCGCCAATATCGTCGAACTGTGACAAAATAATCGCACGTACAAGCACACTCGATAATGGGCCGGTTCCGATAGGGCCGCAGGAAGAGAAAATCTTCGAAGTCGCATCATCACTCAGCCCTATGTTCTTTCCTCCTTCCTTGCTAACTACCAGTCTGCTCTGAAGAACTCGGCACTCCCGGGAAGCTGGCGGCAAGCATCTTGTCAGTCCGGTTTTCAAGGCTAAGGGCAAGTCCTCGAACGACATATCTAGTTATAACCCACGTATCCGTCACTTCTACCCTTTTTCGAACCCTTGAGCGGACTATCAACAAGCACCTACTCAACCCCATCGATCGTATCTAGCTGCTTCCGGCTTAGGAGCGTGGGTTCCAACGTTCCACTTCTGCGAGACTGCCCTGGCCTCTATCTTCCGTTGCGTTAGCGACAAAATGAACAGTCGTTATCCCACAGATGTCCACCTGGATTATAACGATGCTTTCGACGCAATCAATCATGAGTGTCTCCTCAGGAAGCTCGATGACAGTGGGGTGGGGGTTGTTCTCCTGCACTGGATTGCTTCCTTTCTCACTGGGGGCAGTTATCGAGTGGCTTTCCCCATTTTATCGGGCGTGCCCCAAGAGTCGGTTCCCGGCCCCACTTTATTCAGTGTATATATCTTCACGACATTCTCTGATGAGGCCAAGTGCTCACCACGCAATACGCAGATTACATCACCGTAGCCCTCTGTATTCGCTCACCCACCGATCCTGAAACTCTGCAGGCGCATCTGTACAGTGTGGTGCGGTGGTCCTCCACGAGCTTCCTTAATTTCCGCCACAACAAGTGCGCCGCGATGTGTTTTAGTTCCGCCAAGTAAATCCAGCCCCCGAACTACACGCTTCTTGGATTCCTTCTGCCTTCTGTACAGGCACTTGATATCTTGGGCGTATCTTAAGCATCAAATCTCGACTTGAGTCGTCATGTGACAAGTATCGTAGCCAGGGCTCGCAGCACCCAAGGTTCTGTGTCCCGGTTTTCGCGGCGCTTTGAATGGAACATTCTGAGAACTCTATACACATCCCTGGTCCTTTCGCACCTCGAATACTGTTCCTCTCATCTAGAACCGTAAACAGCAACACCACACCGAGACACGGGAGGGTGTTCAGTGCCAAGACAGGCAGATGCTGGTACGCCGCAATCCACCCTCAAACTATGGTGAGTTCCTTCAGTCACTCGGTTGACATCCGCTGAGCCAACGTCGCATGGTGGCACGAATCCGCCCCCTAGCCGTTGCCACCAGGCCACCTATGGCAGAATCATACCTAGCCTTGGTTCCACGAATCCCGAATTGGACAGGTCACCCATTACATCTTCATTCTTGGACCCAATAACACAAGGCGTCATTCTTCCAGACGTCTTTCGCATGGTCCTCTGCACCTATAGTCATATCGTTCTTTCCACTTGTAAATTTATTTCATTTTCATTTCAGTTCTAAATTTCATCCTCGTGTATTCTTCATTTACTTCTATTTCCTTGTGTGCTCAGCAGGATGGTAACTATGAGCATACGCATACGGGTTGTAAAGGTATCTGCGAGCCGTGCATGACCCCATCGTGCCAACCTCCTTTTGTTTGTGCAAATAAAATAGTGATTGGTGAATTGATTGATATATTGATTGTGTCATTGATCTCCTAGGCGGCTTCCCTGTACGCGTGAAGGACTGACGGCTGTTTACCTAAGCGCCCACCCCCTTTTCCCTTCTTACTTCTCCGTAAACCAGGGGAACGAATTGGGCCAGAAAAGAAACCGCCGTCGAGTGTGTCCAGTTCACAAAGGGTGCGCGTATGTAACCTGCCCTAAAGAGGCCAATGGGGGTCTCCGAATTTGCCCCATGGTTTTACACTCGTGAGGGAAATCACAGTACGTCGCCGGGCGTTTGAAAGAGACGCCTTACAGGACAACATGTTTGATTTATCATTGAACCAGTTCCACGGATGATCGCCGTTCGAAAGCGGTCGAAAGCGGTGCACGCGAGCAGGTATGGGCGGAGAGCTTTCCATTCCCACCAAGAGCACCGCACCCATGGGCAGCAAAGAAAAATCCGTTCTCGAACTACACTGTTTTCCCGCAAACATTCGCGCACAGTTTGCGCACCGCAGGTAATGTGCATCCAACTTTTCACCGGTTCCGTCGCTTCTTTCTACATGGGCAAAGGTCTTAGTGAAAGCGCTACGAAAAAAAAAAGCCAGACTTTCTAGAGAGCTTGTCTACTGACATTGGTCTAGTATCGTTAGGCCAGAGATGGCAGACATTACTGTAATGGAATTACAGTAATTAAATTACTTTTTGGAGTAATAAGTAATGTTATGAATTACTTCTCTAGGCTAGTAATTTAGTAATGTAATGAATTACTTTCAGTCAGTAATTTCGAGAAAATTAGTCATTACTTTTGAAATTACTTTTGCCCTAAATTAAAAAGTTTGTTTGCAAACTTTAAAAAAGACGAGAAAATTATTTTGCATAATGAAATGTTGTGAAAGAGCATCGGAGGAAATAAACGACGGCCACCTTAGCGCGAAGACTTGTATGAAGAGCTGAACAGACACACAAAAGAGGGCTGGAAAGGCGAAGGAGAAAAGCTTACGTGTAGACATCGCTGGAAGACAACGGCTTACGAACTCCAGGCACGACAGATTCACGGCGTCGCGTCATCGGGACGATACTATACTTCGTTTATCCCTAAGCTGACAGTGCGGTGGGAGCTGCAAGCTAACCAAAACCAATCAAACACCTTCCTTTTATCAACTGACCCGTCCCTTTCCCTGCGCGTAGGTATGAACGAGAGCGTTGTTACGTCGCGGACGATAGACGTGTGACTGCTCCAACAAACACGTAGTTTCCACCGTTCATCCCTAAGTTGTCAGTGCGTCAGCTTAGGGATGAACAGCTCATAGGCTAAAAGGCAATGGGCACATCACCAATGAGTTAAACATAATTTAAATCCTGAGAGGACAGGACAAAAAACTCCCCAGCCTTGTACTCTCGTAAAGCAAGGTCAACCCGTAAGCTTCGACTATTGTGAACAACAAACGACCGGTATAAATACGTGATTCCAAATGCCTTGCCAAAGCCCCAGAACGTTTCGTGCGTCCTCGTGCAAAGCAGGTGCCGCTCGCGGTATGCCTTGCTGCCTTCCTTTGGGAAGTTTATTCGGGAATAAGCCTACAGGCAGATACGCCCCCCCCCTCCCCCGCGCGTTTGTTGGGAAAGTACACAACTTAGGAATCTCGTGCCATTCCTCGACTGGTGATGCTTCTGCTTAGCAATTATCCAGGCACTTTGTGTGACAATGCACAAAAGCTTGGGCTCCTTGGGAGTTTGGGAAAAATGCTCCTTGAAAGGAATGACCGAGAATAGGCTCTTGGGAAAATAGAATTATATTGTGTCAAAGGTGGAAGAGAAACGTTTTACGTCACGACTAAGAACGAGCTGTCATTGCCCGACCTAAAAAACTGACTCGGACTACAACTTCTAAATCAGGAAAAAGGATACATATCACCCTTTTAGTAAGGACCTTCACCCTTGAATGAACAGCGAAACCGGTGAGTCGACTGTCTTTCTGAGTCACATTTAGAGAAGCTATTCATCATGCTTAACACTTATGCAGTGTGCGCCAGCAAAACCACTGTTCAGTATGGTTCACTTTGAGGCACATAAGGCTGTTGCGGTATCAACAGGAAGATCTGAATTTTGGTACATATAGACCAACTCAGCTCATTGACGTCACATTACTGCGGTGGCGCTGCTGTCAGAACTGCGCATGCGCAGCGCCTCGCGTGTCCCGGATCTTGTTCCTGCACACGCGCTGTGGGGGCAAACAAGGGCTTGTTTTGTAAACACTGCGTTGGTGTATACGGTAAATAAAATGAGCACGAATTACTGCCTCAAGGTATTCAAAAGTAATCTCAAAGTAATTTCAGAGTAATTTTATTACTTCGGGAAAGTAATTGTAATGTAATGTCATTACATTTAGTCTGCGGTAATTTGTAATGCAATTTAATTACATTTTTGCAGTTTTCAGAGAAGTAATTAGTGATGCCATTTAATTACTTTTTGAAAGTAATTTTGCCATCTACAATCGTTACTACTTGACACCCTGTTGTTCCAGCGCATGTGCAGAACCATCTGAGCAGTCGAATTTGCACGCAGCGGTATAGCCTAAAAAGTGCCTAGAGGTTTGAAGTGCACGAATTTCAGTTGCGCTGGGGAGAAGAGCATCGTCGTGGACGGGGTACGGATGTCGACGATGCGCTGTGCAGAAATGACATAGGCGCCACACTGATTGCGAGTTATGCGAACGCCGAGCTGAAATCGCCGTGACACACGTTACGTGGTAGCGTAAATACACTAAAAATTTTTAACCATATTTCACGGCTTAGTTTTAGACCCCAAAGGGTCATGAATAACTTATTCACTCCAGAAAGTTGGTGAGCGAACCTGCCGCAACAACTTTACATTCTAGCCACTAGGCGCCGTAAATTTGGCGCAAGTCACCCATAGCCTTTTCAGCAAACAAGCTCGTCCCTCTATAAGGCAAAGTGTCGGCTCACCAATCGCCAGTTGTCGTTCTAATCAGCGCCAAAATGCGCCATGAAAAAGAGAGAGAGAGAGATGAAATGCGTGAAAGACTGCGTGAGAAGGACAGTTTTCTGTGTCTCAGTGCTTACATCATGATGTTTTCTAACCATCTCGCCTGCACACTCTTCCAAAGATTCCCTTCGTTGCTTTCGCAAGGACCCCCACCCTCTCCCTATCCCTCTTTTTTTCTCGCTAGCGGTTTTCTTCTTTTTTGTCTTTTTACAGTCATGATGCATTTTAAGTCTGATGCTTTTGTGGTGTGCCTACTTTTGAAACTGTTTTTCCTTATGCTTTTTTTAATTTATTGCTCACTTTTTTATTTTTGTTAGACCAAAATAAAAGAGGGGTCACAAGAGAAATAACCGTGTCCCAATGTATGCTTTTAATGACTGCCTCAAATTTCCGCTCTCCGCGCATATGCAATCGACACCCAAAGTTATGCTTATAGGGAATTTACGCACTACGAAGACCAACCTGCCTGCACTGACGCTATGCAGGGCCATGTTCGACAGCGCATAGAGCAGCCGTTTCTTGTTTGTCAGCGCAGACCTTGATGAAGTCGAGGCAGAGCACGATGAATTGAACACAGCACTCGGATCGCCTACAACAATATTTGCTTACACTGCAATAACAATGAACAGTTCGTAAAACACGTTATCGCGTTTACGCCCAGTGAGCGTAAGATTGAGGTAGTGGCCCCCTTCTCTTATCTCCGCGAGGGAACCTATATAAACAAGGGAAGTTAACAACAACCGTAGTTTGACAAATGTCCTACCCTCCATTTGTTCGTGCTCTGTTATGCACTTGCCGGCGATATATGTTTGCTTTCCTTCAGTTCGGTTCATGAAGATGATATCTTGCTCAGGTAATTTCACGACAGCTCTTTTTATCAGGCACCCTACCCAATTAAGAAAACTCGGACAGTTATCCAGCATAAGAAAATGGGATTGTGGGTGCTCTGGTGTTGGTATAATATAAGTCAAACCCGAGGCACCACAGTAGTGGACATGGGCAAACATGAAACGACCGGGTGTAGCATTTGTAAGGTTTCTTGTTTACCAAGGAATATGTTCGACGGGTGCTAGCATGAATTACCAGGATAACCGAAACCTGCAAAGATTACAAAAAGGCTGTGGACATACGTTGTACCTAATATCGGCATACCAAAGGAAGACCGAAGTTAATATGTAAACGTTGTCAAGTTGCATGCACACACATATGCTAACGATAACAGTATCTGCAGCAGGGAAACAAGGGGGAAAAAGAACATACACAGATCTCCAAACACAGCTAGACAACTGGTGCACGCCAAAAAAAATATCCTCCTGCTCCTGGTATCGAACCAGGGACCTCTCCTATTTTCAGTGGAGAGGTCGCAGTTTTCAGTCGCGCACCAGTCGCCTAGCTGTGGTTCGAGATTTTAAATTTGTTCTTTGTCCCCCCTGTTCCCCTTCTTCAGTTATTAGTATAGTTAATCTTGTCCGGCTCGCTGCACCTTTGCATTAATTGCATTTACATCACACATAGGGTCGCCTAAATCGCATAAAGTGCGCGTTAACGTTATAAACATTCGCTTACTCATATGGTAGTCTACGCTCCTTAAACGCGTTAAACCGTAATATATTCACCAATACCTCGCCTGTTGGAAAAACGCTCGAATAAAGCTCAATAGCACCAGTGGGGCGAGGATGATCCATGAGCATTTCTGACGGCCGCCTCGACGTAGGCAGTGTGTCTTCTGTATTCCGCACAAAAAGCGCCAAAAACTTGGAAAGAGTAAGGATTGACAACAAAACAAGGCGCCTATAGGTTTTTTATTCCTGCTTACTACTTTTAAGTTGTTTCTTTTAATACGTAATGAACCAAATAGATCAACTCACCATGTTGAATTTTCTTGCGTGTTGTCTCGCTCGACTGTTATCGAAGAAAGTGTTGGGGTCTTAGCAATTGTCAGGTGCTTGCCGAGCCAAGCGGATTGACACAGCCTTATTAAAGGCGTAATATTTCTCGGGGTTCCATTTGGTTGCATGAGGGTCCCATTTTTTATAAATAACTGCGTCGTCTGTAACGAGCTCAGCCTCTATCGCACGTGGTTATGGCGTGACACTGCAGCCTTCTTCTATTCTCATCGTCTAGGGAAAAACAGCAAGAAAACGCACGGGAACAGTGCGTCTAGAGCAAACCGAAAGGGGCAAAATGCTGCCTGGGGCGCTTCCGCCATGTTAAGTTATAAAACCAATTGCCACATTTAGACAACAGGAAACATCTCCAATTGTTCTAAACTTCTTTTCAACGCTGCCTCAACGCACCCCGCCGGTGGTACCCGCGTGGCTTTTGTACCGCCCGGGGCCTGTACGCAGCTGGACCTGGAGCTCGTATTACCGCTCCCAGCGCGACCAAACTCTGAGACACGGAGACAGACACGGAACAATCCCGATCAATGTATACGCAAGACGTGCACACCTTAAAAGGGAAGAACCGATCCGGATTTGTCTATCGCGACCCGAGCGACACATCCCTTCCTCGAGATTGAACGAGACGAACCGTTCTCGGATGCGAGGCGCTCCCCTCCCCGTGTGTATCCCTCGAGCGCCCTTTCTTCTTCCCTGGAGCATTGCTCGCAATGGCTTGGGTTACGCAAGCGCACTGCTTGCGCCCTCTTTACTTACTTGCCGCGCAGACGCCCGCGAGGGCACTGCAAAAGAAAAGAAGAAAAGGAAAGAAACCGCGGTACACGGACCGGGCCCTTTCTGTCGCGACCGCTATGTCCCCGCATCCCGTTCCGAAACGGGCAACACAAAAAGGAAAGCGCAAGGCCGATTCGATTTCCGGGTTGAGCGTTTTCTCGTCCGGCGGTGCAGCGTATCCTGCCTGGCATGCAACAAAAAACAAGGCTAAGATGAGTTTTTATTTTTTATTTTTTATTTTGGAGAGTGAGCGTTCGATCAGCAGAGATTCGCGAAAACGCACTCCGCAAACCTGGACAATCCTTCCACTTGTGCGCCTGTATATATAGTCGCTTGCGTTGGTCCTTGTAAATTCTTCGCTCCGTCCGTGCCTTGTATTTTCAGAATTTTTTTTTCTTTACGGATTCCGTGACTCTGGGTTTATGCGCGTTATAAAACGTCGTATTTAATTTGCCGTGAAGCGCTAGATGCAATGCAGTCACCAGAATTGTGTACACTGATTTAGTTTTTTTACAACTAGGGTGTCGAGCACGATATCAAACTATAACGCTACTTGATTTTCGTTTATCGCAGCAATGGAGTGTTAAAAAGCATTCTGGCGCATTTAAGGTACTTATCTATAATTAAAACTGATTGTCGTGGTACTGTAAATCACAAAACACGACAAACGCTGTGTAATGTTTTATGGTTGAATTCTTTTTTATTCCCCAACTTTACTAGATAGGAAGCTTCTTGTCCTTTATTAATGCAATTGATTGTTCAATGTTTTCTAACATGCTTAGTATTTCTAGCATAAAGATTAGGCTATACATGTTGGGAGAGGTCATGTAATTTGCTGCGCACGCTTCCGCGAGGTTCGTCATCACATAAAGTTCGTCTTGTTTTTTAATGACATTACTTGTTTTGTTTAATTGTTCTACAAATATACAGCGTGTTTCTTAAAATGCTGAGCAACACAGTTCACTCGAGAACTTCGCATTGCATGAAAATATATGCCGCCCAATCATTTGTTTTCAAGGAATAAGTAATGTTTGAAACGTTTAAGCGTTTTCTTGACATTTTAATGACACACTTTCCTTCAGCAATGAATAGAAAGTATGATATCTGTCAGAAACTTGCCTGACATACACCGAAAACTACATAAAAGTCACTTTAAAAATGGTCTTGCGGAAAACGGTAAGGAGTCCCCTGCGTTTTCAGCCTTTCTTAATATGGCATAGTTGATGTTTTTCGATTAGGCCTACTAAGCTTATAGCAGCCATATCATTAGGCTAATTAAAAAAGGCCAAATATTTAAATTAAATAGATATAAATGAGTTATCAATAGTAATATATTTTTACTAGCTTCCGCTAGTGGTGAACGTCGATATGATAAATATTTAAAGCATATACACCGGTGAATTTGGTTTATAATCTCATTAAAGTAATGATACCCTTGCGTTCGAGGCGATCTTACTAGCAACGAGGTGATTGTTGTGAAGTATGAAACAATATCTTTGCATCTGATTGAATTGTTTTTAAACCAAGGATGGATGAATCCAATCAACAATTCGAAACGAAAGCTGCCTGCTCTAATTCGCAACGATCAACAGTCTTCAATACAAGTAACTCAGATCGAGTTCGGGGACTAGAGTAAAAGCAGTTTTAATATATTAACCTAGAATACGCGCTAAACAATTTAGAATATATTACGCAATAATCATAATTAGAAGAATGCTGGCTAATTTCAGGTTTCTATAGTAGTGTATATTCATTTACCTTCCGCAAAAACACTTTCGTCCTCGTGTGTAAGAATGACGAGAATGTTAGGTGTCCGTCTGGGGTACACGTTATAATGGAACCATGTATTCTTTGTAGAAAGAGACATGCACAGTGGTAATTACACTTGTCCGTAACGCGGAAGTGAGCGTCTTTCTCCGCGGCGAGCGCTCAGGTTGGTGGCATTCGCGGCAACTAACCTAGTCGCCTGGGGCAACATGGAACAACCGCATCATATGAATCGCGCTTTAACATACTGACGCGGATCATAACTTCTCCTAAATCAAGAAGATGGAAACATATCGCCCTTTACCTAAGGTTCTTCACTGTTGAATGAACAGCGAAAACGGTGAGTCGACTGTCTTTGAGTCACATCTAACTAGGAGCAATTCATCATGTTTAACACTTCAGTCGCGTCCGCCAGCAAAACGACTCTTCAGTATGGTTTGCTTCGAGGAACATAAGGTTGTTGCGGTTTAAACAGAAAAAGTATGTGTTTTGGTACATCATACTGTAAATACAATGAGCTCGAATTACTGCCTCAATGAATTGAAAAGTAATGTAAAAGTAATTTTATTACTTTTGGAAAGTAGATTGTCAATGTAATATCATTACGTTTAGTCTGCGATCATTTTCAAATGTAATTTAATTACATTTTTGCAGTTTTCAGACAAGTATTTAGGAACGTAATTTAATTACTTCTTGAAAATATATTTGCCACCTCTTCCCAGGAAGTTCAACTACAACTTCTAAATTTCGGGGTCTTTTCACTTTCAAGTGTAAACACACTGTCACGAAATTTAGTGGATGTCTTTGTTTATATATGTTCGCATTAGTCAAGGCACGTTCACGTCTGTCAGCTTCTCGCCTGCGGACAACCAGGTGAGGTAAGTCAACCTCATTAAAAGCCTCTAATTTTGTTGGGTGACCGTACACTGTATTAGAAATTATGTTTGTATCGTTGGTGTCACTTTTGTTATAAACGCTTGGCTCAGGAGTGCCCGAGCTCGTGTTTGCTTAATTTTCTTCTTTCTATGTCCCGATCAACGTTTTGACGGAGCAAGGGCTCGGCCGGTATGGGAGGGGCATGGAAGATCACTTTCGCGGGGACACTTGTCGCCATGGCCCGCCGCCTTTCCGCAGAAGTTGCACGCCCTCCTTGCTTCTCCTTTCCGCAGAAGTCGCACGCCCTCCTTGCTTATCCTTTTTTTTTCAAGTAAAATGAAGCATGAAGTATGAAGTATGACCGTGAATCGTCGTCTTGGGAATGGGTGCTCATTGTTGTTTGGCGGCCGTAGTTTACATAAGCGACAGTTGTTCCCGGGAAGAATGCAGCGACAACCCAGAGGGGCCGGGTGTCTGCTGGTCGCCTCCACGTTTGTTCATGTCCCGTGAGATTTTTTTTAAGCTTTCATCTTATAAGGGATGATGCCCTAGTCTTGCCGTGTCCGCGTGTGGCCTCTGTGCGTGTTGGCACTTAGCGTCGCACTTGCCTGCGGACGTTTTTACTGCCTTTTATAGGAGTGTTTGTGCGTGCGTGAGTGCTGCCGAGCAGCCTGTCGACATCACCCTTCAGTTTCCAAGGCTTTAACCAGCTTCCGGCTCCAAGAAGACGGCAGAGGACAGATAAGATTTTTGCTTTTAGGACTTTCTTGAGCCGGCCAACGCTTGTTCTCTGCCGCATTGGTCTCAAGCGGTAGCTAGCGATTTTAGATTAGCTTTTGTTACTAACTTCGTGTAAGTTGGTTGCGGGTCAGTTATCATTCTATTCTGTTATTTTTTATGTTTTATTTTTTTCGTGGCCGCGCCGTTTGGAGCTTTCTTCGACTTTTGTTTTTCGAGTAGATCACTTTTTTAGCTTCGTGTCCGTGAAGTGTGCTTGTGTTGGAATGTGCGGCCCTTTATCGCTTCGAAATTTTCTGCGTTACAGCCACAGCTGTTAGTGGGAGCCTCGCCAGGAAATAGCACGGGCATTCTTCGCGAAACCCCAGTGAAGTCATCAATCACACGATCGGTCCTAACCGCTGCAACTGATGGCTCCGAGGTGAACCACTCTATACTCTGTTTCACCTTATACGATGTGCCACAGGAAAGGCTGCAAGTGCTAACTCCTTGCTCTAGGGCACATCTTGGCGGCACAAGCTTTCGTGCATTTAAAGCAGCTTCCAACGCTATAAGCTCGAGCTTCTAGCCTTGGCTGCGGTACAACATAAGGTGAAACAGAGTATACCAACGTATACGAGCTATGGAAGGAGCACATGTTAGCGAATTAAATGCGGTGGCATACATGCCATTTCTTTCTACCTACGACACCGCTCCGGTGTCATCGTGAGCCGGGAGCGTGCACGCGCAGCCCAATCACAGCGAAAGGCAATGATCGCGTGCGATCGGATATGTAGAGAGTTTGTTCATGAATTGGTGAGATTACATCGCAAAAAAGGGCACGTCATTGGTCGAAATTGTTTCAGTGACGTTTGGCGCTATAAGCGACAGCTCTTGCGACCAACCGCAAGTCAAAAATATTCCCATCGCGGAGGCGATGAGCTAAACAAAGACTACTCTATTCACAATTTATGGGTAAGGATGCACTCAAGTATGTCATTTCAGAACGCTAGAGTTGAAATTTACGACTCGCAGTAACTTAAAGGGCAACGCACGTGACGTTGTCGTCACTGTGACATTTAGAACGCACTCAATCTTTCTTTTGATTGCAATCGCGGCCGCGGTTGCTCGCGTGACCACGACGAGGTGGACGATAAGAAACTGCGGATTCGGATCCGTGGAAGTTTCGATTCTATACTCCGAACGCGCACCCCACGTTCGCAGTGTAGATTCATGTTTCAGGAAATTTGTCTCGTCAATGTCACCTTTCTTGGCCCAGTAAACCCACTCAGCATCTTGAAACTCCGCTTTTTAACGAATCTGTTAAAATTATACATTCATGTACCTTCAGCATCATCCCAAAAAACAAAACACAACAAAAACCTGCGCCGCGCTATGCTAATTTTTCAAGGTTCATCCCAGCTCATTTTTAATTCGCAAGTTCATCACGGGGGGAATATGCCGCGCTGGCGGCGGCGACGCTTACGCCGCTCCACCCGCTGGAGGCGCAAGCCTGGTCTTCTATAGGTGGTATCGGCGGAGCCATTTATTGAGGAGTTTGGACAATGGGAGCTGGAGCGGCGACGCTTTCGCCGCTCCACCTCCCATTGACGATAAATACACGAGTCGGAGACGCGCTCCAGGCACCATTGTGATGTTGACCTGACCAGTCAAATGATTGATCTCAGCGGCTCGCCATTCTCGCTGCACTTTAAGAAAGAAAAAAAAAGTATTTTGAGTTTACCTTCAGAGCGAACTTGGAGACAGCCAATCGCGGTGAACAATGTAAGAACCCCAGCAAATGACAGGAGCTTGGAATACGATTGGGACAACAAAGTACGATGTGCGCGTGGATAATAGGACCGACGCTTCACTCGCTCGTGGCCCCTACGGACAGAGCTTTTTTTTTCATATCTAATGGTATGCTGAGCGTCGTCATTCGCAGGGGTCTTTTTATTGCTCATGGTGATCGAACCGTCTCCGCGTTCTGCGAGGAATTGAACTCAGCTGATAACTTTGTTTAGGGCCTGCAGCGTACGACCTCGGCTTCGAGGCTCCGCTGCGACGACGACAGAGCAATGTCCCGCGTTTTCTAATCGCTCTCCGGGGGTCCGCGCGGGCGATCTGGCCATCGGGGCGAGGAACAACAGCCGAGACCCTGACGCGATACTTCCTGCCAGGAAATCCGTCTTAACCCCGCGGCGTCTTGACGGACAGCCGAAGCCGAGCGGGCCCCGAGCCATTCCCGCGATGATCGATGGTCGCATCGCCTCGCGTGCCGACGACGCTCGGCGCACCGAGCGCTCCTCCGCCCCGCCGCCCCGCCGCCCGCTTCCTGTCCGTACCGGCAAAGTTTGCTCGGTGGACCGACGACGCCGGTGTTCGCGTAGTCGCCGTGGCCTTCTTCGGGCAAAGGAAATGGTTCGCTTCGCGTGGGGACGATAGGAAGTTTAAGCAGACCGACGGTTAGATAACCGTACCGGATAACAAAAAGAAGAGGAATCGGTGAGCAAGCCTGTTAGCCCGACTCAGTTCCGTGAAGCGGAAGCTTGTGTTGCAGAACCGGGTATGCTGTGTGTAATCCCCACCATTGTAGATCTCCATCTAAATGAGCAATGCCTACCGGAGTGTGCTCTTGTAGTAATATCTAGAAGGATATTGAACACGTGCTAGTCATAATGAAAGTATATTGAACATATACTTCAAGCGTACTTTTTTGTTCCGTAAGAGAAAACAATGGGTTTACTTATAGTGTACGGAGTTTTCATAGCGTATGTCTGGTACATCTTGACCTCCATATAGTCTGCGCGCGGACTCGAGAGGCGCACCACATCGAACATCCGTTTATTCTCTTTCTCATATTTTGGTGTGGCCACTAAGCACAGTCCTCGAGTAACTTGAAATTTATAACTATAATATACTACTAAATACTCACTGTAGAACACAAAAACAATCTTAATTACCTTCTTTGGCTCTGTCCATTGACGCTCGTCTGTCTATAGCACGCGAACATAGTCCAACACTATGCATTAGACAAGGCGTGAATTGTAAAATACCTTAACTCTCAGTTATGTTACAAGCAGGATGGCAGAATAAGTTCGATTCCGTCGAGAATATTTTCTTATTTAGCTTTGTCTTATTTCCCCGGAACCAAAAGGGATAATCACGAGAGTTATCTAATATCAAATAGTCTCGCGTAAAATGTAAATAGGAAAAAAACTTCCGTTACACCTTATGTGAAATAAGGCGTTCATTTTTAATTGGACAAATATTTTGTTGCCCACCCGAGCAAGGATTTAGCAGCGATGTTTTTCTACAGTGTCTTTTTTTTAGAAACTTGCGTGTGTTTGGAAGTAACTAGATCAAAACCGCACCGGCACGAGTGCCGGTCTTTCTCTGTTCATTATGCTCTCGTTTCAGATTATGAAGTTGTGAGCCCCTCTGTAAGCATTGCCTTTCTCTACCTTACAATATTCTGATTTAATTATTTTGGTCTTGAAGCCCAGGTCAATTGTATATTGGTACCTGGCACTAAGAAATGTATCGAACTTGAAGCGAGAGAAACGTGTTGTTCTGGAAAGCATTTCATACGGCATTTCCAACCGGTTTTAAGCTGATGACATTGAAAAGAAACAGGGTTTTAAGACTTGAAGGCTAAACGGTCAGTCGACTACAGTTTGACTCAAGGGCTGGTAGCAGCGCATTAAGACGAATGGACATTAAAATTTTACAACCACAGTATTAAAAACAATTTACACGATTTAGGAATGTTTTACGGGAGCAGTGAAGCCACCGGTAAGAATGCCACTGATCACGGAGATATCACGCTGCTTCCAGTCGAAGTCAGTATTGAGATTCCATTCAACCGTTGCTACGTTTTGAGAGTATCTTTACTAAAATTGTCCTTTTTCCCCCTATTTAAACGCCAACTTTTACGGTAATAAAGTTTGTTTTATATACCATCTAAATGACGATTAAGTATACTATCTGTCCACCCTAAAACTATTTAGTAAAAAAACAATTCATCTCAAACAAGAACTAGTCAAATCAAATGTTCAGTTAATATGATTCACAGCATAGGCGAGATCACGTAGAAATACAACGTCTCTAAATGGCTACTGCCGCTTCGAATCTCTTCGAGTTGTTGGACTTCCTCGCCCATTTCGAGCCGAACGCAACCCAAAGCAGTTCGAGTTGTTGCGCAAATATTTATAGAGAACAACTCGTAAGAAACGCCGACATGGCTGGAAAAATTACCGCGTCTGAAGCCGGCCTCAGCAATACGCCACGGCGCAATCAGAAATTGAGAAACTGCATGTTGCTGCAAACAAGAGCAAGGACGCCTCATTAGCCCTGCCCCCCCCCCCCCGCCCCTAAACGACACGAAGATCATTTGCCACAAACACGTTCAATACAGTGGGCGTTATACAGAGGCATTGACCACCTCACTGCTTTGAAGCAACCCTGTCTTACAGCGCTCCGGGTTTTCGCCATACCTGTGCCGTCTTGGCAGGTTGCGTAGGTAGACGTTTCGTGCAGTAGGACGTAATGTCGTATATGTCTGCGATTGCATGAATGCAACCCTTGAGGATCTAGTTGAGATTTTTCGACTATGACTTGGCAAACAGGGAAAAGAGAGGAAGGTTGCGTGACCGTGATTGGATTCTTCTAGACACAATGGAGTCCGGTGTCGGTGGCATCAATGAAATCTCAGCCTAGAAGAGATCATGGAGTTAAGATTTCACAAATGTGATTGGGCACAAGCGGGAAAAAAACGCATTGGCTGCGGGCGATTGATCTTCTAGATTCGATGGACTCAGGTCTCGGGTGTATTTCCGTAAACGAAGCCTATGATAAAACATCGAGTCGAGATTTATTGACTGTGATAGGGCAGAAGTGGAAAAGCGAAACGAATAGACCGATCTCACTAAGCGTTTGGCGCATGCGTGACACCGCCATAACTTTAGTTCACAGGAGTCAGACGGCCGTGCATGCTGAGGGCTCGTGCCGTCTCGTGCTCCACACGCGCAGAGCTCCAGGGGGTTGTCGCACGTGCAGAAAGACTAAAGTTCCCTCGATGCATTGCGGCAGCGGTGGCGTAGTCAAACTGGCTGGTGAGATCGGTCTATTGGGTACGCGTGAGTGGTCTCCTCTAGACTCGATAGAGTCCAGTTTCGGTCGCAAACATGTAAACGCAACCTAGGACAGAGGACCGAGATGATATTTGACGACAGTGGCTGGTCATAGCCGTACAAGAGAAATGGCTTAGGTGCGTGTGATTGGTCTTTGTTACATTCGATGAATTCCGATTTCGGTCGCATCCATTTAAACGCACTCTATGGAAAGAATTAAGATGCGATTTCACGACTGTGGTTGAGCACAAGCGGACAAAAGAAACGTATTGGGTACGAGTAATTGATCTCTTTTAGATTCGATGGACTCAGGTCAGTCTTAGTCGCATCCATGTAAGGGAAGCCTATGGCAAAGTATTGAGAATAAATTTCACGGTTGTCATTGGGCGCAAGGGGACAAGAGAAACCGATTAGGTGCGCTTGATTGGTCTTTATTAGGTTCGATAGGCTCCGGCCTCCGTCACACCCATGTAAATGCAGCCTATGACAGGGAATTGAAATGAGATTTCACGACTGTTTTGGGGCACAGGCGTACACGGAAATCGGATTAGGTGCGCTGTGACATGTCTTGTGTGAGATTCCATAGAACTGCGGTCTCGGTTGCATCCATGT